>JBAMIG010000018.1:5457586-5470949 GCA_037177335.1 Kiunga ballochi | reverse complement strand
TCTCTCTCTCTCTCTCTCTCTCTCTCTCTCTCTCTCTCTGTCCAGACATGTGGAGCTGTTCTTACCTGCTGCTGAAACAAGGTGGACAGTACAGAGAGAAAAACAAAGTTGCATCAATGAGGTTGTTAACTCACGTTAATATGCTGAGAGGATTTATAGAGCGCTGCAGTAACCTAATTAGGAGAACTCAGATAGAGACTCTTCACACACACACAAAAAAAGGACTTTCTGGTATCTGAAATAATATATGCTGACAGTTAAATAAAATATAGATTAATAACTTGTTTCCTGCTAAAAACACATAAACGCAGCAGCTCTGTCAGAATCATTGACATTTAATGTCTCAAATAATGAAAACTGAACATTTTACTTTTCATTGAAGCAAATGTAAAAAATTGAGTTAATTCATCAAAGATTTACAGCAAAAAAGAATTCAATGAGAAATATGAAATACAAGAAAAATACTCAAATATGAAATTAAAAAAACAATAACAGTAAAAATAATAGTATAAAGGGATATTAGAAACTGAATTGAATAAATATTTATTTGAAGACGTAAAACATGCTTTTTTTTTTTTTTTACTAAAGCTTGTATTTTCATATTGAACAAGATGAAAAATGCTTTTTTTTTTATTATTGTAGTGCAAAATGTTTCCACAAGGGCAAAAACAACCTAATCATTGCACACATCAGCACTTGTGGATGTTTTAGGTGATGTTTAGGGGTGTCCAGCTCTGGTCCTACGCAGCAATAATCCTGCAGGTTTTCCATGTATCCCTAGTCCAACACAGCTGACTCAATTTAATAAGTCATTATGCTGAACTTATTGTTTTTTGTGTTTATTCATTGGAAGCCGAGTGTGTTGGAGCAGGGATACATCAAAAATCAGTGGGACAGCCCTTGAGGACTGACTTTGGAAATCCCTGCCATTCAGATCAATAACATGAATCTACAGAATAAACTTCCTCTGTATGCGATTATAAACTCCCCGGTAGGCTTAAAGCACCTGATTTCAAACCATTTAAACCCTTAAAAGTAGCCTAAACAATATAACCTTTACCATTAGTTCAGTATAATGTTCTAAATTCAGCATATAGCTTAGGATCATTGAGCTGTTTAATAATTTGCTTTAATCATATCTGTCACATGTTTAAAGTGTCCTTTCATGTGTTTTTTATAAATCTGAATGTTTTAGTATAGATAACTTACATTATCGGACAATATCGGCATTAAAATGTGAAATCAGAATATATCGGTTTTAATTTTGACTTTTTTAATAACTTTACACAACAATGTTATGTTATATATATTAAACTATTCTTAACTCCCAAGATGCCATTTATAGTTTTCCGGATGTTTTTGTTTGATTGGCTTGACTTGTAATAAATGTCATGGCTGTGACATCATCATCATCATCATCATCATCATAGTTAGCATAACAAGCAAAAAGTAGCCTCGTCTTAATGTCATCACATTTGCTGGAAAGTGGATGATCAATCTTATTTATCTGAAATCTTTTCCCATGGATGAAAATATATCTGCATCAATATTGGTTAAAAGCTGATATCAAACACCTTTTTGTTTTTTTAATTCCATTTTTATTTCACATATTAAATGAAAAAGCAACATTTTTTGGTCCCCTTTCAACAGAGTGTGATACCAGAAGCTCCGTTTCCTGTACTGGACGATTCTCCCGGACCCTACAGGCCAAAGGTCTAGTAACATTTAGTCCAGTGTTTTGGCTCTTTCTATAAAGGAAGCATTCAGAATACCACCTCTACTATAATACCAGGATACTAGGATGCTATATCCTATTTCAGCTTGTTCTGCTCAGTGGAATTGGAGCGTAAGTGTTAAATAATAATGCTTTTCATCCGAGCTTCCTTGTTTTGTCTTCTGAAGCTTCTTTTTGTAAAGAAATCATTTTAAAGCTGAAACTAACTCTAACCACTCAGCATTCAATCATCATGTAGCACCATCTCTCCACAGCTTATGCATATTTGCCTTGTTTGCATGGAGAAAAAAGGCTCTTCAGGAGCCTTATAATAAAGAACACAGTATTAACCCTGTAATTGATTATTTAACAAAACCAAGTTCAAATGAAAATACATTTAACTATATGAAGTCCTGAGGCTTAATGAAAGCCTCATGTCAGAGTACGATGTCAGCTGTTGCTGAGAAAACACTTTCTGTTTGCTCCGAGGACTCACTTTTGTCTGATGCATTAAAATAGATGCTAACTAACACCTTCTGCATCTCTCAGAGATCCCACGGGGTCTCAGAAAGCACCTACAGATGAGAACAGAATTCTCAGTCCCCTCACCTCACTCATCTTTTCCTTCACATTTGTGCTTGTCCTCGCTGTGCCTGTCTATCGTGCATGCAGAGGAAGCTATAATGTTTTCTCCAGACTCCATCAGAAGGCATGAGTGTAGGAGGTGAGGCCACAGCCATTCAAATTAGAATTAATTAACCGTGTAGTGTGGGAGGCCTGCATGTGTGTGAAATGTGTGTGTGTGTGAGGATCATACTTTTTAAATCGTTATTTATTTTTGTGCAAACGGTAAGTGCATCTCTGTGTTTGAGATGTGGATCGGTAGCACCCTCGAGGCAACCTGTTGGGCATGTTTACTCTTGCAGCTTTCAGTGCAGAATTTCACCACACATTTGAGGTCTGTGTGTCTAAGTTCATGCACACATCTGGTCAGCGAGCTTTGTTAAAACATATCATTTTCGATGCTGAAAAAGATTTTTTGAAGGAAGCCAATCTGAAGTATGTTATTATAAACGGACACCTCCAAAGATTCCTTGCTGGAAGACGTGTGCTGCAGCTCTGATATACAGTTAGTAAACACACTAAATAATGCATAGCTCTATTAATGCATCCTCCTCAGTTCTCCTGCACTCAGACGTGTGCTACAACAAGTCTCAGAGGACCGTTTTACCAATGAGGTACATTTCAGAGTAGCTCCCTAAAATGCCGTTATTTGAGAAGGATGCTTTCGTCTTAGGTTTCAAGACATTTTGGATGCTTTTCATGGCTAAACATGTTGCTTTACTGTGCAAAGTGCAGGATTTTTAACATTTCCCAACTTTATTAACCATGGAGTTTCAATAGCAAAGCCTAAAAAGATGTGGGGGGACAAGAGACATAAATTAAGGTTTATATTGGAAAAAGTAACAATGTGGAAATTGCAATTGACAATAAACCAACATAATATCAACAAATGAGGAAACCTTGCATTTAAAGAGACAGTGTCTTAAAATGTCGGCGTAAGAAACTGTTTTCAGGATCACTGACTCTGAACATATCTGTCATAAACACAGAACAGTACATAAGTGCAGGAACACATACAACATGGGGAATTATGTGCTTAAAGTCCAATATCACTTAACTGAGTAGTGACAAACTATGAAGTGATCTACAAGCCCAGTCAGGTAATTAAGCGCCATCATTTGGTCGTGTGATTATATTTGGTTTTTCATCAGCATGTGTATCAGTTTGTGTTTGCAGATAAATGATCGGGTAATGGTATAGTTGTATCAGTGTATTTTGTCTGTAAAACAGTAAATTTAGAATAAATATCATGAAAAGCCTCTGTCCTTTGGGTAGTGGGGGTCGTCTTAGCCAGGGGTGGAGCCAGGCGGTAGCTTGGGGTAGCTATAGCAACACCAAGATTTGGCCAAGCAACTGCTTAGCAACCCCAATAATGTTATAAAAACTTATAGAAAATAGTAGCAAATAATTTATCAAATAAATATAATCAAAATTAATGTGGTCGTTTTATAGTTTAAAATAATATAATTTTTGTTGGCATAGAATATAAAACAAAAAGCGCCGGCACTAAGCTTCATTAGACAGGGTCGCTATCGCGACACTTTAGCTAAACTTGTGAACACCAGTTGTACAGCAGTGAATGTGTTAGAGCATCTACTAACTAGCAGTGAGCTAATGTGATCCAAAGCTAAAAATGGAGAAGTTTCTCATATGTCAGCTTCCCCTGAGTTTGAAGTGGACCACAAAAAAAATCATAGCAGCAGTGGGGCTCGGCAGATCCAAGCAAATGACGACAAAGGAGATAGAAGTGTCACGATAGTGGACAGATTCTCGCGCCGTGAGAGGAGTCGCAGCAGCACGACCCTGAGCAAGATCCGCTGGTTTCCCATCAGTGGCACCAGCAATGACCCCTTCTTCGGATATCAGCCAGACCGCTTGTAATGGATACGTTGCCTTGTATTGACCAAAAACCTAGCCAAGTAGTGCGGGGTGCAAATGCGGTTTTTTAATCACTGCTGGTACAAACATTATAGTTGGACTGTGTATTTTGCACATTGATGCGTTTACCATGAACCTCAACAACAGGCGAATATTCTGCTCTGACATAATTGGTGACTAAGCTCCACCCTCCCTCAGCATTATGCATAGTGGATTGTTTGCTTTGGGACATCACATTTCAGAGTTAATATAGACAATATGTTTTATATAATTGTTATTAATTATCATTTAAATAGGCTTTTCTTTATGGGTTGTTAATTTGGTCTTAAAAGCAACTATTAAGCTACTGCAGAAAAAAAATCCTGGTGCCGCCCCTGGTCTTAGCATGATCACCTTTCTATGAGCACCTTTAACCCCGTACGTTCTGCATGAAGACACGGTCACTGAGCTGCTCTTTAGGTTTATTCATGAAGAGCCATATTTCCTTATGTGAGAATACTTCACATGTACATAATACACTGGAACATGGAGCTCTCTTTAGATAAGAAACTTGGATATCCCTAAACATGCTTGGTTCGTTTTAAGCTCCAAAGTAAAAAATCTTGAATTATTTACCCTGACAGAAACTTTATATTACATGGTTTCCTTACAGTGTCTAAAAGCTAGTCCGGCGCTACCATTACTAGCATAGTACTAATGTGTAGCTTCATGCTAGCTTTAACATTAGTAGTTTCAATTGCACATAAACAAAGTTTCTTCTAGAAACATGCTGTCAAATGTAAATACTTTAAAAGATTACTAGTAAGAAAAGTAGTTTGATGGTGATCTATGCATGTCTGGAAAGATCTTTCTGTCCTCCTTATCAGTGACCTGTCAATCATTTTAGGACGCACCTGGAGTGTCCAATCAGATTTATGAGGGGGCGAGTGCCACCACAACCACCTCTCTAGCATGACTTCTGAGTAGGATACAAGCATCTTCTTAAAATACTTTTCCAACTGTGTAACACATTTCTCAGTATTGACACATTTTGTTTTGATAAGTTCTCCACCACGGTCTCATGCACTGGTACTAAAATCATAGTGTTGGTTGATGCTTAAGTAAACAATATCATCTCAAGTTTCATTGTGAGTGTACTCTTCTCACCTAAAACGGCTTCAACTGCAATGACATACTTAAATATACAGTTTTCAGTGGACCTACTCCTGTACATTTTCAATGCAAATGGCCTGATGTTATGGACAAATACCAACATATTATCTCTGACAGCCACAAATTCAGCTTTAAGTTTCATGCAAAGGCTGAATACTCACAGCAGTCACACAAAAGACACATAATATCAAACTAAAAACCTCTCTAAAGGAATAATGTAAGAAAGAGAAGAAAGAAATGCTATTAAAGAGATTTTCCTCATCTCTCTGACAGACGTGCAGAATTAATTTCCACACATAAAGTCTTAGAGAGACTGCAGGTGAGGTTTTAGGATAGTGTGAATGAATCTGAGATCAAGCACCAGTACGGACAGGACACCTTGTACTTCCCATCAATTGTTCTGACACACACGTTAATAAGCTCAATGTCATCTCACCACGACGATAGACCCATTATGATGGAGATAGTCACATGTATTATGATGTGCAAATTGCTCAAATCTTGTTCTGGAAGTTTTGTTCACATTACTCGTGAGAGACGTACAAATGCACAAAGTGTTGCCGACGAAGAGCAACACAAGGTGGCCTGTTTTATTATTCTGTAAGGATACATGAGGCACAGCGGTGGACAGGAAGGCAATGAGGGAATCAAGCCGAGGAGAACAGGGTGAAGGAAGTCTCGGATAAGAGAGGAGAGCAGGGAGCAACTGTGCTGAACATTTAGTAATTAACAGCAAGTTACATTTAGCTGTTAACCCGAGGATGTCCTGGTGGTCAATATTATTGATTGGTGCTGGTTAAAATAGTTTCACTGGCTCTTCATTGTGTCAGTCAATGTTTTTTCCACTGATGCTTGACTAACATTTTACAAACAGAATTTTTTAAGCCTCTCTAAACTGTCAGCTGCAACAGCATCCTACTGAGGATTTATGTTCATTAAAAATCTATGGTCACATTTATTTTATTTTTAAAGTCCTATACATCATCTGCTTGTCTGTGTGAATTTATTTCAGATAACTTGACATATTCTGGACGTTACAAAATAAATATTTCTATTCTGAAATGTCTGAAACCCTGAATGTGTCACAGAACAACACTGATAATTACAAAGCAATAAACAATCCCAGTGTGGTGGGATCATCTGCACATCCAAACCAGGTGCAGTTGCATTTAAACTTATGTATTTGGGTCTGCACCCCTTTCTGGATTCATTCTCAGGTGTACCACCTCACCTGTACTCATCCAGGCTGTAAATGCAGCCATAAAGCCCAAACTGCCTTTATATCCAAACAGTGAAAAAGCACATAATCTGGAGATGTTTCTGCAGCACCAGTGGGATGTGTTTCTTACCATCACACTGAACCAGGCGCATTGAATGGAAACTAGTTTGTTTCCTGTTGGTGCACTGATCATTAAGCCGCTGCAGCCGAGTGCACAGCTTAGCGGAAAAGATGAAATGCTCATCGGGGACTTAAAGAGACTGAAAGTACGAGAGCCACTGCTGCACCGATGTACAAGGCTCCTCTAAAATACCATCCCATCATTCTGTGCATGGTGCATCAGTGTAAAAACGCCACCTTGCACACCCGTCTGACACCAGAACTGAATCATCCTTCTCTGACTACATTCAGAGTATTTTCCCTGTTGGTTATCGTTCACATAACCGTGTGAATATCTTCCCTCTATCCACAGCATGACTCCGTCAGATAGCCGTACACATCACTGCATGAAGGTACCTAATAAACACACAGCATGATTATAGTTTTTCAACTAAATTGTGGTTTATTTTAACTTTTCTTGATTTTATTTAACTATTTATATATTTTGCTTATAAAAATCTGACTTCATTGTAAACTTTAAGGTGATCTCTAGTTCAGCAGTTTGTGCCCATCTGTTGTCAGTTGTCTTTTTTTGTTGTCCCCATAAATAAGGTTGCTGCATGTGATTGGCTTAGGAGCCATTTGTGTCAATAAAATAACTAGTTTAACAATGATCCTCCAGTCTTTTTGTTATTTCCTTTTGGATGCTACTTTAACCTTCACATACAGTTGCTTTATTGATCACTAGAGAGTTTTCATCATTGATTTATTTTATTTATCTCCCTATATGAACAAATGTCCCATGATCCTGCTGAGAGGGATGGTTATCTCACAGAAAACATATCAGAACAACGTGACAGTAAACATAACACCATGTTTCCAGTCACCAACAAAGCTAAATGTGTTTGTAGGAAATAGATCGAATAAAAGTCATGGCTCCTTGTTGATTCACAATACCTTAACTGATTTAACTTCAGACAATCATTATAGGAAGATAATTTAGTTAAAGAATAATAAAATATCATGTGGACTATACTGCATGTCCAAACATGGCTGAAAATGCAAGGAAATATGTTCTAAAATTAAACATGTTGACTATGATCTATTAGCTTCCTGCACATTTTGAGACCAAACAAGACGATAAGGTACAAAAGAGATCAGTTTAATAGTACTTCATGTTGGATGAATTGCTCAGCTGTACTCTCAGCTCAACTACAGCCTGATCTTTCTGATTGCAAGTTAAGTTATGACGATGATGTCCACAATTCACCAGCAAACACTACAATCTTTGGTTGCCATAAAATCAGGAAATGAACTAATTATTCTAAGATGGGATGTTCAGGACTAATGCTGTACATTGCAGTGAAATATTATGAGTAGCCACAAAAAAATGGGATGCAGATCTACGTTACTGCAATGACTAACTAAAAGTTTTGGTGCACCAACTAACCCGGTTTCTATTTTTATGTCCACACTGAGGAAGGCGGTTTTGGCTCAGGGCCACATTCATGTAAAACCGTTCCTATGTGTCGTGATCTTTGGCGTGTTTTCCTCTCCGCCTCTTATATAATATCATCGCTCTTATTTAGAGAAACGTCTGCATCGAGGGACTCAACCCAGGTGAAGGAAGGATTTTTCCTGTAGCCTACCATCCAAATAAAAAGAACTTTTCTTTTTATATTGAGGCCTGAAACAGAGGATTCTTCCTTGCAGTTCAGCACTGCCAGCCATATTATCTGGAAGTTGGCTTCCAGTAAAAAGCTGCTGAGCAATGCTTCTTGGATAGAAAACATGCCCAACCAAGGAAAGTTAAAGTTGTACCTCATGATTCAAAATGGTTTATTTTTCAATTACAGAAAAGAGCTTCCAGTGGGGTAAAGTTTGCTTATTTTATTCCTTTGCCTTCTTAGTCTGATACCGCTTGCAAGTTTGTTAATGCGTTATTTAACCAATGCTTGCATGTTTATCTGTGTCTGTGCAGTCAGCTGCTAGATTAGCTGTGCATTGATATTTTCCATCCAATTAGGTTGATGAGTGTTCATTAAAAGCTGCCACATTTCTCAGCTCAAAGCAATTAAAAAAGCTTTGAAAGGCAGAGAAAAGTGAAAGGGAGACTTCTAATTACAATGAGCTGACAGCTTGTTAGAAATGACATGAAACTGTCTCTTTGCTTTTATTCAAGCAGCTGGGAACAAAAAGTATGGTTGCATCTCTCATCTATATCTGTTCCCAAATGAAAGTGATAAAATCACCTGTATGTTTACATGCAGGTGTAAATGGATGAAGAGCGGCATTAGAGGTTGGTTATTGTTAAACTGCTTATGGCTCTGCTTGGACTCGGCACTGAATTATAAATGATCCTGTGGTGTGCCACTGCAGACAGAGGAGAGTGGATATAGGTTACTCCCACTGAGCAAACACAGGCATCACAGAGTAAAAAGATATCCACCATGACTTTTTCGCCTCACTTTTTCATGAATACCAGCATGACTGCAACAGTTGCATCACAGTAGTGCTCAACAAGGCATAATTGAAACAATTTCTCTGCAAAGGACTCATGCTGAAATCTGACTCACAGCATTCAGTCAGTCGTTTTTCGTTATACACTTTATATATATATATATATTCTTTTTCACCTTTGTCTCATTGTAACTGCCAGATACTGACAGTCCACTTAAAAAAATGCCCAAAATGCTGTCGCTAATACAGATTTATCTCAGATTGATGGAAAATGTGCTTTTATCTGTTACCAGGGTACTAAATGAATACTTAATGTGGATAGAAATGGATTTTGGCAGGTGTAAATAGAAATTTATTGACCAGTTTAGTAGGTAATGAATGAATCAATGAATCCCATGAGCACTATGATGCATCATATGACTTGCTCTTACAGCAGCATGCATCCTGTTGTTTATGAGCTACTTATACAAAGTAAAACTGAATCAGAAGTGAAATATATTAATATTATAAAAAAAAAATATCTTCAGCAATATTCAAACAAATCCTGCCAGTTTATGAGTCTGACAGCTTGATGGAGAATCAGGTAGGGAATTAATTGAGAAGGAAGATATTAATAATTGTTAACCATCACATGATAAATAATTTATGTAAAATATTAATCAGGAAATTAGAATTAAACCTCAATAAAATACTTTGATAAGCCTCCATTTGAGTTGTGTTTTGCATCTGTGATTTTCTCTAAACTATAAATAATAATAAATAATAAAGTGCTCATAAAAGTGTTGTGAGTGTTAAACAATCGGTAATGTCTGTGCATCTTTTGTCACAGTTGCATTGAAATGTAAAACATGGTTATTGTGTAAAATTTCCATTAGTAAAACATTTTATGTTATAAGACTAAATTGGAGAGAGAAGTTGCATTTGGCCTTTGCAGCATGTGCGTGCTGAAGGCTTTGCCCTTTTGTCAAACAGAATAACCTGCTGTAACATAAATGCAATGAAACCTCCTCAAAACGTTGTGTGCACATAAATCACAGTTTCCTCTTCATGAAAAATATGCAGCTCATTTAATTTAACCTTATTATTGCTTTGCTTTGTTTGCTCATACTGATGGATTTTGTTTGCACAGTGATTCATCATCTAAACAAGTGGGAAACAAAATAAACATAAATAAATATATTCATATTGAGCACTTTATAAGGTTCTCAGATTATTGCTATAATATAATATATAATTATGCAAAAAATGTGATGAAAATATCTAGTGTATAACATAAAATATTAAAGCATTTTCTAAATTAAAAACTATTATATTATTTGTAATTAATTTCTCGTTCAGAAAATATTCTGCAAAGATAAAAACAAAAGGATTCATTTAATCAACTAGAATAGATTTATTGGAATTTCATCATAGCTATAATAAAGCATAAGACTGCCTCTATTATCCACTGAGCTATCTTCAAAAATATTCAATAAGTACATAAATGCACACATAGACTTAAACCTGGCTGCTGCTTGTAGTTCAGCTTCACATGGTTATAAAAGGAATGAGCACACTCTCCACACAGCATGGAGGCTTCATTCAAGGTTTTAATCAGTCAGCATCACATGTTCTGACTGCATAAAATATGCAGAGTGATGTGATAGTAATGAAGACATAATGGCTTTTGGATATACATTTTAACCCCGAGCTATGATAATTATTCCACAATCACCAAACAGGGCTTCTTCTTGCTTGCACATCTGTGTTTGAGTCCAAAACATAATAATAAAGGGAGAATATCAAACACATGCATCGATGGGTGGCGTTATAACAACTGTATATTCACTGAGTTGCAGCATGTGCTCAAATCATCTGTTTGCAAAAACTCAAAGGCAGTCAAACAAAAACACATCTCTCAGACCCCTGCTACAGCAGCTCCACAGGAGTTTAAACTCAACACTGCACTTCCTGTAATGTAACACACTTCAGGCCGATGCAGCATCAGTATGTGACACCATGCAGAAATGATGAAAAGTTCTATTAATGCTGCTTATGCGTCTAAAACAGTCAGGCAATCTGGTCCACACACAAACAAGCCAGGAAAGACTGAAAGCAGGAATTAGTTACACTTATCATTTTGTGACAACAAACATCCAACATGGTCTGACCTTTTAATATTTAGGCTGAACCAGTACAAAATGTTAGATAACTGCTTTAAACATTTCAGTTTATTTCTGCTTCTCAATATGAAAAAAGATAAACACATATGTAATGAAAAAACGTATATGTCTGTGTACAAATGCAGCAGAATTTGTGTTGTTTTAGTGCATTTTCAGAAAGTTTGGGCATGCATAGCTAGCTGTAGTAATCAGTGAAAACTGCAGGGGCAGCGAATAGAACTAAGTAGAAGCCATGGTGTATTCATTGGCTGCACAGACCACTGTCCGCTGCATTGCCTGGTTTCATGCCTCTTTCTGAAAATGTGCATTATCAGGATCTCCTCCACCGTCATATTGCTACTGAACGTGTGTTAGACCTTTAAACTCTGTTGTCTGGTGGATGCTTTGTGTTTTGATCCTTTGATAAGATTAATTTCAAAGTAATTGCTGTTGTATTACTTCTGCAACATCAGTAACGATGAATGAATCTCTTAGATAAGATAAAATAACATGAATTGTGAATTGACACAAATACAGATCACCAGTTGCATGTGGATGAGCTATGAAGGGATGCGTGTGCAGAATCAGTGTTCTGATGGGTATTGACGGGAAGGAATTGGCCAATAAATGGAGATTGGGGCTAATCATTATCCACCATTACCCAGATTTAGATCTGCCTCACACAGTCTATATTGATCTCTGCTGCTGTATCAAACACAATCATACAGTAACCAAACACTGGTCAGTTGTGAGTATTATTAAACACACTGTGACTGACATCATTTTTTATATTTGCCAAAGGAAAAACACACTAACAGCTGATATATGTGCTGGACATACTTCCATCTGTATTGTAACAGTGTCCACGCCACGCATGAAGCTGTTGTGCATGAGTAGCCTGCAGCCTGTTTGGACCAATGTGGACGGTTCAGATCCATCAACAACTCTATGTGTCCTAAAATGTTCTGTGTAGCATCGAAAAGGAAATGAGAAAGTGTGCAAATGTTCACAGGCTTGCAGGAGGGAAAACTGAAGGTGTGACTGCTGCAGATAGCAGCTAGTGTCTGCTCTGTTATGTCACTGCTGGTTTGTGTCTTACATTTTTCCCAGCCAGCACGGCTGAATTTGAATAAGGGACAGACATGCAGATGATCCCAGCATGTTCTTGCATGTCTCACAACCACGTCGCACAAGAAATTAGTGTCAGTTAACAAATGTTCATTTTCTCTCTGCTTTCTTTTCTGCTTTCCTGGCATGTCACCCATGTCTAAACACTTGTTGAATTCCTTAGACAGCAGGGGATTTAATGATTTTAAAACACACATACACACACACACACACAAACACTCCTCCATCTCAGCCTCGCTCTCCTCCTCCGACTAGATGCATTATTCATTAGAGGTTAGTGGAGTTTGGCAGCTGATGGCTCAGTGAGAGTTTAGAAAAGTAATGTGGCACAAATTTGACAATTACCTGAAGAAAAATATTCAATCAGACCCTGAGAGGGGACATACAATACCCAGAGAAAGGTGTGTGTTGGTGAGACGGGAACAGGTGTCATTTATGTCGCTAAACCTCTCAGAACTGGAAATCATTGATTTGTAAATCTAAACAGAGCAAAGTTACTCTGCCCAATCAAAAGAATAGCTTTTCGTACTATGGTACCGACACGGCAAAAAAATAGATAATCTAAAACCTGATTAAAACATTATTACATCATATTTCTTGCCGGTGCTCTTGATTGCACTACATATTTTTGTTGGGTCTCAAAAAACTTTTATTTCTGCTCTGAATCAAAGAAGCAGGAAGAGAATCACTGATGCTCACTCACAGAACCTGAAGTGACAGTAATGACCGACCCGATCTCACTGCCAGGGTGTCAAAAAGAGTCAGGAATGAAACCTCATAGTGTCGAGTGCTGACTGACAGAGTTTCCAGGTTCAGAGATAGTTAAAAAAAAGCTTGGCAGTTAGAGTGTGACTGTGGTTACTGGGAGTAAATGGTATGGTATGGTATGGTATGGTATGGTATGGTATGGTATGGTATGGTATGGTATGGTATGGTATGGTATGGTAT
>JBAMIG010000018.1:5425178-5454700 GCA_037177335.1 Kiunga ballochi | reverse complement strand
GCACTTCGCTCTCAGACTGCTGGTCTCTTTGTGGTTTCCAGAGTCTATAAGAAAACAATGGGAGGGAGAGCCTTCAGCTATCAGGCTCCTCTCTTATGGAACCAGCTCCCAGTGTGGGTTTGGGAGGCAGACCCCCACCCTACCATTAAAATCAAGCTTAAGACTTTTCTTTTTTAACAAATCTTACAGTTAAGGATAGTTTATCCATATGTTAGTTATGCAGTGATGGGGACATCCCATAATGCACTCAGCTTATTTTCCTTGTATTGATATATGACATCATTAACCTATTCCACCTCTTTCTGCAGGTCTTGCTGGATAAAAGCTGCAGTGTTAATGTTGTTTCAATATTATTTTGTCTTTCCTGTCCTCTGTCTTTTCTGTCCTCTGTTTGTCCTGTCCTCTCCACACCAGTCAGTCAAGCCTCCCTGAGTCGGGTTCTGCCGGAGGTTTTGTCTTCCTGTTAAAAGGGAGTTTTCCTTCCCGCTGTCGCCTAATGCTTGCTCAGGATGGGAATTGGATCAAAGTAAAGTTTCAATGCAATCTTATGGTTTCCCCTATCGAGGCTATTTGATGAATTGGCTGAATATGATGTGAAGCGCCCTGAGAGGACACTGTCTTGAAGTGGCGGTAAATAAAGTTGAATTTAATTGAAAAAAATTATCCGGAAACTGAAACTGATTCTGCACATGGGAACGCATCACGTGATAGATTTAGTCGTCAGGTTGTAGAATTGACAACTTAGTATCAACAAATATTTAGTAGAAGTAGTAGAAAAACTTCACTCATCTATCCAGTGTGTGTACTATGTATGTCTTCTTCTAGTGTTTAAAGCCTGAAGCAGCACCGTTTTCCAACCATGCCTTCACAATGTTGCAAAATGGTATTTAATGCTAACTTGCTACCTCACAGCTGGTCGAGGAAAATGTGTGATTACAGCACTACTTAGAGTCAAATAAGTATAAAAGTGTTTTGAATTGGATTTATCATAGGTTATTTTTACAAGTGAAATGTGGAGATGATCTAGAACAAGACAGATAGTATCATAATGCAGCTTCAGACCTACAAAGACCTACAGAAAAAGAGATAGTGGCAGACTCAACCTTTATACAACAAGGCAAATTAAGGCCACAAGGCTCATTAGATTTAGGAAGGATGTTTATTAAAGTCTATACTCGCCCAGAGTCAACTTTATCTTCACTATTGGCAACCAATTAGTCATCCAAGCAGCCTACTAGTTGCCAAATGAAAGAAAAAAAAAGTAACAACCTGAATCAACAGAGAAGTCCTTAAAAATAGAGGCCAATACAGGAGCCAGTGTTAGAGTTTGACAGACGAGCTCAGAGGAGCCTAGCCGCCCAACTCCCAGATGGCTCCATCTTTAGCACTTAAGGGGATGTACGCTAAAAGAAACTGCTTTATGAACTAATGAAACTTCTGTTGCTGCTAGAAAACCATTAAAAAGCAGCCAGGACTGAGTCTGTGAGAGAGTGAAGCTCTTAAGAACGGGTCAATAATTTGATCTGACATATTATGAGGCTACTTCTGTTCCTGATAATTACACTTTGTGTGAAGCGTCGTGTTGAAATCATTTGCTCATTGATAAGGTAAAAATGCTGAACATCTTGGTTCAAATTCCTCTGATAAAGGCTTTTAAACCTTTAAACTACAAGAAAATTGTGTAGATAGAAACTTTATTTCCCAACATCATCTTACCAACTGTTTCCAGTAGCTCACTCAGGTACGTCCTAACTTAAAAGCCAATGACAAAAGAGATATAATTCCCCGCTTGCTTTTTGTTTGACAGGAGGTTTGAACGGGGACCTTTCTGGTTTTGCATCTTTCATCAGACTCCTACTCACCGACACTTATCTTTCCTCTGCCGCGATCCATTTTCTGTTTTCTTCTTACTTCATTCAGCCATGACAAGAGGAGGGAACAGTAGCTCAAAGCAGAGGCCTCTGTGTTTTATACAGGGGTCATGTGACCCCATGAAAGATGGATCTACGTCTGCAAAGTTACAAAGTCTGGTTTCTGAAGAAGGCAGCCCCCTCATACCAAGCACTGTGTATTAACTGTGTATTAAATATAATCCGTTATTACTCCCATTAGCCTAATGTTTGGGTCAAAAGTTACTCAGTGATAGAAATATATCTCTACATGTGTTGGGTCTTTGCTTGATAAAGAAATGTGTACCATTAAGCAGTGATTTGTGTATAATATGTGTCTGATCAGATGAAACGTACCTTTTCCCCCTTATTTTTTTATAAGTGATTTGTATGTATCTGCTGACACTTTATGCACAGAATATTCATAATAAATGTGTTATTTTGCCAGCATTACATTACTAGCCTACTGATATCAGGTCCTGAAGTATTTCTGTATACTTTTATGGCATAATGCTTTAGCAGCAAAATTATAAAGAATAGTTTTCATGCAATAATCAGTTTTTATCCATTTAGTCGACTCATATTGTGGTAACGGATCAGGAACAGGATGGGTTTTAAAATGTAAATGCACTGACTCATATACACACTATCACTGCACTATGTGGCTTTTAGATCATTTTAGCTTATATACTTATTCCCTGTTTAAAGCCCTAAAATGCAGAGAGCAGCTGGGTTTTAACATTGTTTGAATCATTCATTGTTTGGGATTTCCAAGGTGTCCCAGCTATGCAAGTTCATCTTTAGAATTACATTAATATATCGACACATATGTCAGGTGCATTAATGTCAGACTTTGCTTTTAAACTTTTAGTAAATGTCTTAAACTTCAAATCAAGCTCCTGCTGGTTACCATAGTAACACGTTACCACACTTTTGTTACTTATAGAATTAAAAAATATATTAAAAAAATACTTCTTTTTATGGATTACTTATCATTTCAGTGGCAGCTTTGTTGTCATGTTCGACAATCCTGATTACCAGCAAAACTGGCGGAAACTGTCGATGGAAGCCGGCCTCAGGCTGCGCCTGGAGGATTGTTAATTAGAAAAAGGGACGATAACATCTCTGGATTAACCTCCATCACTCAGTCCCAACCTTGCAGCTCATGGGGCATCTTCTTGTTTCTTACTTGCAGAAAGAGTACATTGCACAGCCTCATGCGACAAACCAACAGCTGAGCCTTTTTCTGTTGATAAATCACCACTTTTACTTAATTTATAAAGAATAAGATGGGTAATAAAAAACAGCTCACAAATCTGTAATTCCCCAGACAAAAGGTAAAACCAGTGTGACCAGTTAGTTTGCATGGATATGCTGTAATTTACCAAAATGACTCAGCTAAAATCAAATGATAATCTAATTATTATTTTGAGTCCATATGTTCATAACTTTATAAACAGAGTCAAACAAAGTAAATGTGATCATAAAAGCATCTTCTCGTGTTAAAGTTCATTTAACATTGATGCTCATCTTTTGTTCAGCTTCTTCTCCCTGCTTTCCTCCAGTCAGACCCACATTAGTCATTTTCCTGCTCCAGTGCCGCTTTGATGCTACATTTTAATTAAGATTAAGAACAACAAAAGCAAAGCAAAAGCTCACACAGACCTCAGAGGGTTTCTGCAGGTTATTCAGAAAGAAAGTGTGTATCTGATGCACGCGTATTTAGTGTGTTTGCTGCTCATTCAGCAAAGTGGAGACAGATTCTTTGCCTGGGTACCATGGGGAACAGTTATTGGTGTTTGTTGTAATAATCACTAAATTAGCTGCAAATTTCTTGAGGGAAAAAAATTAGAAGTAGCTAAATATAGAGAGAAGTTTGCTAAGTTTGCAACACAGTGACTGGGATGGAAACGTGACGAAAGCAGCAATCAGAAGTCCTCTAATAATGCTGCTTGTGTCTAAGCTAATTGAATCACCACCAGATTGAGTTAAGGTGACCACTTTAACAGTGACAAGACTTATTTTGGATCAAAAGGCATTATTAATATGCTTTTATACCACAATTTTCTAATTCTACCCATAGTAGCTTTAAATATCAAGTAGTTTTACAGTATCATTATTACACATAAACCTAATAAATTAATAATACTAATAAATACTTCTGTGAATGTGAAGTTCTTTAGTGCTTCAATAATAAGTACAAAGTGAAAGGAAATGCTCTGACCACATAAATAGAAGCTAAATCTGTACTTTTTATCCAGAAGTCAACATTTAAATCTATCCGTGTTGCAGATGTTACCCTTGTGTCTCTGATTATTTGCGTTTTTCTTGTAAGCGCTGCCTCACACGCCTCTACACACAGAATAACTGCATGTCTTAGATGTTTACAGCGCACAAACCCATTCATACCAAGCTCTTTAAAAATGCACAACCCTTCACACAGATGCGTCACATCTCTTGTAATTGCACAGTAAAGCTTCAAATCTCTCAGTCCTTGTTCTTCTGAGCTTGATGTTTTTATCCACCGTGACCATATGTCAAAACAGAGCAACTTAAAACGTGTCAGCATCGTGGCACAAAAGTTTCTGCTACTAAGGAATCTGTGTGATAGAGGGCTCCATTAACAGTGGAAGCTCGACATGCTGCTAGTTTTGGTGATTTTGCTCCTGAAAGTGTTTTTTTTCCCAGTTGTTCCACTTCAAATAATTCAAAATGCATTTCCAGTTCTGGGGAAGGCTTTTTACGTTGATTAATCATCACGCTAATGATGCTTATTCTTAGCCGGGAATCCTTCCCTGTCATCCTGTTTTCATTTATTCATGCCTGCAGACCTTCATGGTGACGTGCGGATGGGAATCTCACAGGTCTTCATTAGAGTTTTTATTCTTTTTTTACAGAGGCAGGGAGAAGGGAATAAAAGAGGGAAAAATGGACTAAGTGAAAAAGGCAGAGGTGGGGACAGAAAGCAGGAGGGTGCTTTTCATTCTCCTTTATGCACAACATGAGAGTGTAACACTATCTGTTTTAAACAACGGCAAAATAAAGGAGGAAAAAGCTGAATGCAGTGAGGTGGACATGCATAAAGTGAGCTGTGTATAATTATAGCTGCATCTTGACCCGTTAATGATGAAATGGTCATGGTGTCAGCTCTGTGAAGGATGAGCTGAATAGATACGTCCTTTCAAGATCTTTTGAGAAGGACCATGTTATTCAAGCTTCAAACGTTGGTTTCCGGTGGACTGGATGACAGATGCCATGCTGATGGAGGTCTGTGTGTGGAAGAGCTTGTTCTGGGAGTGCCTGCTTGTCTGAGCCCTTTAAAGATGATCAGTGAGAAGGATCAGAGAAATAACACATTATTGTTAATCTCGTTCATTTTTAATGCGCAGGGCTTTAATATTTGATGAGCCAAAAGGCTTCACTGATATTAAGGTGTCAGCTGGCAGATGTTAACTTCACTGGTCGTCACAGTTGTGTCTGAGATGCCATTTGAAGACTTGAGCTTCATTGCTGACGTCAAAATTTTAAATTAAGGTTATTTGTTCCACGGAGCAGCATCGGCATCACCTGGAAACAGCAATGCTGATATTTACATTCTTTGTATTGGTTGCTGTTAATTCTCAGCCTATTCTGCAGTTGGATTCGTGCTGCCAAAGAGGAAAGCAGGTGGTGCAGAGCAGATGGGGTCCAATGATATTTTTTCAAAGTTTTGTGTTCAACACAGGGAGCTGATGTGCCAGGAAACAAGTCTGAGGAAAACTCAGTGGATTGTCCAAACTGGAACAACTGGTAATAAACTGAGAAACGGTACAATCAGAGGCTTAGAGGAGGCAGATCAAGTGGTAATTTATCAATGAAAAGAAGCACTTTCAAATGATAAATTATTCATGCAATCTAATAAATTGCTGCAATCATTCAGAACAAACCGGTGAAAGTGATACTTAAACGTCCCTGAGTTCAGATAACCTGGTATCGATCCATGATCATTTATGCCAGTATTGTGGTGTTTGCTGAGCCCTATTGATATTGACAGAGTCATTATCCCACATGACAAAATGAGAATGTTCTTCCACCTTATCTAACTATCCAATGACGTTTAATTGATAAGCAAATATAGCTTGATGTGCTGTTTGTCTGCTTTGTGAATAAAACTTGCCCCTGTTGATGATTAATGTGGATCAATCAATTCTTAGTTTTTCAGAACGGAGACACTGAACCATAACACTGACAACTGATATCTGGGTTTGTGTAACTGTACAGCTACAACATCTATTAGAGACTAAAAAAAGGATATCAATATAAAAAAAATGTTGATAAATAACTCGGTAGTCTGGTTACTGAACCTTGTTCAGCTTTGGCACACAATGGTTGCAGTCGTCTTCAAAGTTCATGCTCCTGCAAGTTTTAGATGTTTACCTGCTCAAGTCACATTGTTCCAATAACCCATCGAGCTGTGGGGAGTGACTCATAACTCGGTGTGTTGAACCAGAGAAAGATTTAAAACGAGCGACAAGTTTCCCCGCTACTGTTTTAAAATGAGGTTCTGCTTTGCTCCAACTGGATTATACCAGCAAATCTGGTGATGTGTAATTAAACAAAAACGTTTCAGCTTAAACCTTTTCAAAGTAGCATTATAAAATACTGTGGAAACAATTGTCTGCAAACAATACTGTGATTGATTTTCCAGCTCAGTTTCAAACATTGCCATCAGAAAGCAGGAATACATTTATATTCATGCTTTTGACTTCAAACTGCTTTTTTTCCTTGTTATTTCCAGCATAACTAAATCAAGGAAGTGTTTTAGTATAATTCATCATTCACCTCCTACTTTTAACCATGTATGATGTAATGCTCAGAAATAATTTGATAATGCTGTTATATTTATCTTAATCATTATTCTTTAACTGACTGCAGTTACTAGTTGCATCAAAAGATGCAAGTTAAACATTAAGGCACTATTAGTTTATGACTTTTAAGATTCATTTAAGGGCTGCGTTTAAAATGAGCTTCACCTCAGGGTAAATGGAAATCAGGAGAGCAATGTGTCCATCAATTTGCAGACCATTCTGTTGTCTTGGAAGAAAGGAAATCTGCAATTGACATACTAAGAGTGGTTTGTCTCCCCATGCTGGCTCTTTCTAACAAACTGGGAGTACACCAGAACAAGAGAGATGAGCAAATACTGAATGAATAAGTAATAAGATTATCAAAATGACAGCAAGACACCTGATACTGCACGACTGCTCAGATATGAGGAGTTTGGAAAAGACTAATTGGCTGGATTAATTATTAAAAACATGTACATGGTTGTATATAGCTTGTGAGTTTTTCCTTAAGACAAACACAAAAGAACTGATCAATAGATCAATATTCATTATAAAATAAGAACAATTTCCATCCAAAAGCTGCATTTTTTCCATCCTATGACTTCAAATAGATGGGAGGCATGTGGTTACTTGAGGAATTAACTTTCAATCTCTTAACACAACAGCTAGTAATCTTATCAATATATGTGTGTATATATATATATATATGTATGTATGTAGGCTATAAAAGGCAGCATTAACAGCATTATCTAGCTAACATCTGTCATTAACATCTGTTAGCTATCTCAAAACTAACATTTGTTTCTTTTTAAGACAGAATTTCCTGTTATTACAGGAAAATTGTGTTTAAAAAGATTAGCTCAACCAGTCAAAAAGGACAGTTAAGACATTTTAACAAGCAATAACTAGCCAAGTCTGCTTTGTGAAACTCTTAGCTGGCTAGCTAGCCAATTGTGAGTATTATAGGCACAGCTACAGTATGTTGGGATGGTCATGAGCAGTTGTAGCTGACTTTAGTCACCCATGTGGCCCTAAAGCTGAAGGAAGAGCCTGAGGCTTTCATTTTTGGGGATAATTTCCCCTGATGCAAGATGTGGAATCAAAATGGGTTATTCCAATGAAGAGTAGCAGCAGCCATCACTGGGCCAGAGGCGGGTAGACCCTGGACAAGTTGCCAGTCCATCTCAGGGTCAACACAAAGAGGTCTAAACCATTTTATTAGAGTAGGCTATAGGTTCCCTGTGAATAATCTTTTATATAACTCTAATCAAGTGCTTTTGATTTCTAAACCTAACCACAGAGTGACAGAAAAATACTTTTGAAAACAAACCTATAATATGCTTGCAAGTACTTATGCTCATCAAATTTCTGGGTACAGATAATAATTGATCTAATATAGAGACCTTTTTGACCTAACAGGTCATTATATAAACATTCAGCTTTTTTCTGAATCCAAAAATCCAGAGGCAAACCCCCCTCCTTCCGTTTCCACTGTTGTTATGTTTTTGTAAGAGACAATGCATGATAGAAGTTCAATTTCTGCACAGGGGCGAGCTTAGTCTGCACAGGATCTACAGTTATGTTTCAGAAAGATTGCATGGACTGGGCGGATGGGTAATTTGTCCCAGTGAGCACAGCGCCCAGAACAGAGCAGAGGTCAATGAGCTCTTACGTGGCTCTGTCTTACATCTGTCACTTTGCATGGTTATCAGTCCACTATCTGGTATGATGGGTCACTCAGGTGTGTGTGTGCGACTGATAAACGTCTCTGATGCATGATGATTAAGCAGAGTAGTTGTCAACAAAGACTAAATCTGAGGTTGCAAGGCCACAGTGTTTCAACATTAGTTTATGTTCCCCTCACATTATTCACATTTAGTCTCATTCTGCCTGATAATTCTGCTATAGTGAGGTTGCCATGACTCCCAGAAAGAAAGAGGTTGGAGATGACATAATTGAATTTATTCTTACAAGAAACTGATAAGATATTGAACAATTACCACATGTCCCACAGTTGCTATATATATCACTATATCATCCACACTCATTGGCCCGACCTTAAGACAGGTCTGACTTAAAGCACAGAGTAAAAACAGTACTGGAAAAAGATGGAAGAATCACAGAACAGTAAATCACCAGGAGTAAAAGAACCAGGAGCAGATATCCAGCAAAGAATCTCAGGTATGAAGAACGGCTTGGGCCCTGCCTGGACATGATCCATGCCTACTGGATGAAGAGGCTACTTTCCCTCCATGCAGCATGAATGATCAGAGATCATTGTACCAGCATACCAGCACAACAAAATTACCAGTACAGCCTAATCCTAGATCACACAAAATGACACAGAATCAGGATGACATGTCGCACCTTATTGCAGGTGGGATAAGAAAATAACATATCCGTGTGACATGAGATGAAGAAAGACCACACATTTGGTCTTTTTTCAGCCTTCGGGCACCAGGAACCTGCTCCTGAGGGATGGGACCCAACCTGTTTAGCCGACTAAGGGAGGAACAGTTATGATATTGAAAGATCCCCAGAAGGGACAGTCCCATCCAACATTTGACTGATAACCTGCTTCTCCACAACATGAAAGCTTCTGTCGGGAATCATAGCAGTTCGGGTAAGTGAGCACATGATAGAGACACAGAAAGGCACTGGTAAAGGGACCAGAGAAGCCAAACAGCAGCTACTGGTTTACAGAACTGTCCCCCAAGACTGCAAAACCAGACAAATAATCCTGTGCAGTGATTTATCAACAGAAAGCCTGTAACTCAATGCTGAAATGTCTAAAGCTGTACAAGTCCCATTTGTTTTCCAGTAACATCAGTGCTGAATTGTTGCAAAGAGTTAGATGGATCTCTCTAAGTCAAATACAAGAGTTAAACTAAGTGCAGAAATGTACTTTGAACAGCTGAGTCTTGTCTTAATGGAAGACATATAATGCTTTTAAATCCTTTCTTTTAACATGTAAATATTTAATTTATTGTCTGTATAAAGTAGAACCACAATGCTTTGGTCTGAATTCTTGCTTATTCTTGCTCCACACACACCTTATAACCCTGTTCTAAGGTGCGTCTTCAGAGCGACTCGTTTTGGTGCGGCGGTTTAGATGTGAATGAGGCATGTTAAGCCCCGCCCCCCCTCTAGGTCACAGGAAGTTCAACTCTACCCTGTTCCGCCATGTTTGTAGCTTGATAGCAGTGATACGCTAATCTCCCGGCAGAGAAACATTTTATTGGTAAGTTTACTATAAATGTCAACAAATCAGATTCATAAATATAATTACCTGGAAGTCCACAAACTTATTTGGCAGAACCACAGCAAATACTGTGATGTAACAGATAAAAAATCATAGAAAATAGAGAAAATTAAACAAAAAAAATATGACCAAAAGGAATATAAAGATATATGTACGGCTTCAGTAGGGAATAAATGTACATTTTTTACATTCCTAAACACTTACAAATGCACAAAAACATGTATTTAAGTACTAAAAATGTGAATTTTGCATGATATGCTTCTTTTAAAAGTGGATACGTTTGGCAGTTCATTCCACAACTGAGGAAAAACAATGGAAAGGAGTCTGGCTAGTGCTTTAGCCTCACGTATTGGTGGTAGCACAAGGCTTCGTTCATTGGTTGAACGTAACTGTCGAGAGGGAGTGTAGCTCTGGATCAAGAAGTCAAAGTAGACAGTAACAGTTTGAGTTAGTGTTTTGTAGGCCAGAAGCCAACTGGAAGCCAGTGGAGCTTGATTAGCAGTGGGGTGATGTTGTATTGTAATGTGTGTTCTGTCAGGAAGGGTCTGATCCTCCTGAGCAAAACGGCAAGTGCGGGCAACTGAGACAACGGGGACTTTAGAGGTCAACTGGTCATCCATCATGACACCAAGATTCTGGGCCACAAATGTAGGCACCAGTGTGATACAGTCAATGTTCACAAGGTAAGGAAGGGGGTATAGAAGGATTGTCTAGACAGACTATGAGCTCAGTTTTTGGAAAGAATTAGTTTAGGGGGGGTCCAGCTCCAGTCCTCTGCAGATTTTCCATGTATTCCTGGTCCAACACAGCTGACTCAAGTTATTCAGTCATGCTGAACTTCATTGGCTTTTGTATTTCATTTAATGGAAGCCAGGTGTGCTGGAACATCACCTCAAAAGTCGTCAGGACAGCGGGCCTGGAGGACCAATAATGGGCACCCTTGATTTAGCTGAATGTGGCGAGCCTCATCCATGCGGAGATATCAGCAAGACATGCTGATATTCTCCTTGAGATGGTTGTGTCCTCCGGTGGGAAGAAGAGGGAAGGCTGAGTGTCATCAGGATAGCAGTGGTAGGAGAAGCCATAAGACATTTTAACTGCAACAAATGAGGAGGTGTAGGGTAAAAAAAGAAGAGGCACCCTTATTTTCAATATTTACAAAGGAGAGGTTCTGGTCCTGCTGCTCTTCTGCATAAGCCTGAACCCTCTCAGCCAATTCATCAACAAAACCTGCTGTAGATACTGACTCAGGAATGGGGTCATCATCAGTCACCTCCTCTGCATGGATGACATCAAGCTGCTATAATGACAGAGACATGGACTCACTGAACCACACCACCAGGATCCACATCAGACTAACAGAAAAGAGCTATCAAGAGTTGCTTGATATACCACAAGCAAATGGAAACTATGGCAACCACGAAGAGGCCACAAGAAATGTTGCCGCAGCTAAGTACCTCCAACAGGTAAGGCAAGTACTAAGTCAGTACCAGTGAGATGTTTCACTGGCAGAAGCCCTGCTATAGTGATCAGATACCCTGCTGGGATAGTAAACTGGTCAAAAGAGCAAGTTCAAACACAAGCTGATAAAACTCAGAAGCTGTTCACTATGCATGGAAGATTCTTCCCCAAGCCCAGGGCCATCAAGGCTCAGATCCTCCTGACCAGGCAGGACTCCAGTTGTAGATGGTGCAAATAAACCCCTGAAACAATGCATCACCTCACAGCAGGATGCAAGATACTGGCAGGCAAAGAATACATGGAACACCATCACCAGATAGCTGCATCGTATCTGTACAGAAATTGGACGCTTAAGTCTCAATGGGGGCTGCACGGTGGCGCAGTTGGTTTGTACTGTGGCCTCACAGCAAGAAGGTTGCGGGTTCGAGTCCCCGTGTGAGCGGGGCTCTCACCGGGAGCGTTTCGGAGTTTGCATGTTCTCCCCGTGTTAGCGTGGGTTCTCTCCGGGTACTCCGGCTTCCTCCCACAGTCCAAAGACATGCACCTTGGGGATAAGCTGATTGGTGATTCTACATTGCCCATAGGAGTGAGTGTGAGTGTGTATGGTTGTTCGTCTCTGTGTGTTAGCCCTGCAATGGAGTGGCGTCCCGTCCAGGGTGTACCCCGCCTCTCGCCCGATTGACTGCTGGGATAGGCTCCAGCCCCCCTGCAACCCCGTTAGGGACAGAGCGGTAGAAAATGGATGGATGGATGGAAGTCTCAATGGGAAACCCAATGTGAAGAACCAGAGGACTAGATCCTGATGAACTTCCAGATCCAGAACAAGCCAACCAACCACACATAATGATCATTATATGAAGCAGAAGAAAGCCATGGTGATCAATATCATCATCCCCAATAATAAAATACTAAGGTCTCAAAGAAGAAGTGGAGAAAGGTATATATATATATATATATATATATATACACACATACACACACAGAGAGAGAGAGAGGTCAGCTGGAAAAAATGAGTCAAAGAATGACTCAACATGTCAGCCTGATCACCAAGTTTCATTGTCTCTTTTTCAAGTAAATGTGCATTCTGGGTGTGTGTGTGTGTGTGTGTGTGTGTGTGTGTGTGTGTGTCCAAAATTCTTAAAAACCTTTAATAACAGTATAAAAGCTTTCTTGCCTCCTCACACTGGAACATTCATAGTAATGGATGTTTATGACTTGTTGTTTTTTTATTTGCTTGTTTTGCGATAAAGGAAACTGATCAGGGGATTAAAAGTTAAGTGTGTTTGCGATGAAGTCATTTCTTGGCCTGTATGAAGATTTGCAATAAAACAAATGGGCTTGCAGTAGCCACAAAGATAAACAGTTGCTGCAAGACATAGGGATGATTTTAACGCCTTGCTTTTAGCTCCCCGCTGAGCTAAATCTGTCTGTACATTTCTGCCCTCCGCTCCGTTTGTGGTGCGACAATAGAGGCAACAGAAAAAAACGACACCTCACATAAATCATGACACTACAAAAAAAAATTTCCCTAAGAATTTATCTTTACTATAATGACATGTTTGTGAATAAATACAAAGCGTAGGGTTTTCTGAAACAGAAATTCTTCCATTTAAAAAACATTGCATTTCGTGTGTATCAGGCCAGCCTCATTATCTCATGAACAGAGCTGTTGTCCCGATGAGGCACAGCTAATGCACATCTCATCTGTGAGATGGAGTCAGTGTGTTTGAAAAGTCTTTGAAAAGTGTGAAATGCAAGACAAAAATCAATGTCTGCCTCTGTTTCTGTTGCAGCCCTTCTCACCCATTCTGCTTCCTGATACCTTCTCTAGAGATAGCTCTCCTCACCACTACGGTTAAATTGGATATGAAGGCACGTTCAGGATGGGGGCTGGACGGCGGGTCGTATTATTCTGACTACGTCACGACCTCCGTCACCTCAACGTCAAGTCAGGACTGCGTCAGCTGCCAGCTCTGATCTGCACCAGTGGGATTGGTCAAATCCACCCACGCCTCCGTTTGCAGGTTAATAGTTTTAGATCCAGTTGTTTTTATTCCTCGTCTTCATTCATGTGTGTAGAAACAAAGTCCCAGAGCGTCTTTCACTCTACAAACTCACGTTTTTATCCTAAATATTATAAACACACGAGATATGGTATTATACATAGTACCCTTTAAAAATCAAAGATTCCTGTTAGATTTTAATAAGAAAATCTTTTTAGAGATTTATAATTTCTTTCATGTTATTTATCCATTGCTGCTTCCTAAATTCACCCGCTGCTTGTGGAGCCTGGGGATAGTTTTCCATTTCAAACTCAGGAAACTTATGAATAAATAAAGAATTTAGGAAAGTAAAAGACAAAGAAGGGAGAAAAATGTTGATATGATGAATTTACATGGGAAATGTGTTTTCCTGTATTATAGGAGAAAAAGCTCTCGTGTCAGGGGACCACACTTCTTCGGTTTGAGATGTTTCATCATATAGAGTGAAAGTTTTCATTTATTTTGCTCTTTTTGTTCATGACTTTTAGCCGTTTCCTCACAATACGTTTCATCCACATGCAAACAGACACATTTATGATCTGCTGTTTTAAAGCAGGAAATAAACCCATCCTTGCTTCTGTGCTATTTATAATTGCTCTCCTCAGTTTGTTCCTGAACCTTTCACCAATCTGGTTTTTCCTTCGCTTTACACATATTAACTGCACTTGTATGTGGGTTTGCTCATCCAGCTTTTTTAGCTTAAGCAACATCAGTGTTTCAAAACAGAGAGAGACACCCAAAGAAACAAATATTTTGCTTTCAATAAGGGTAAAAACGAGATAAGCAGATGTATAAACTGTGCTTTACAGTTTTTTAATAGAAGGGACTCCATTGTTTGAGAGTTTCAGTTTGTTTAAAGGATAAATGATTGTTTTTATGTTTGTGTCTTTAGCAACAATGGCAGCTGTTAGCTGTTGGACTTTAGATTATATTAAAAGTTAAGTGATTGTGCAATCTAAAAAGTACATCTATATTTGTATAAAAGCAAATAGTCAATGATAAAGTTCTTATCAATAATCATCCAGCAAAAAATGGCTGAAACCTTTGAAGCACAAACCTTTGTGTTTCATAAGGAACTCAAAAAACTTGCTTCATAAAATCAGCTTTTGGGTATTTTAGGTGTATCCAGATAAATATCAGTAACTTTTAGGGGTGGTCAGATTTAGGAGAGGCCTCTTTCTCCTGAGCAAATCCAGCTGGCCCCACTTTACATTATGACCATTAAAATAATGTAAAAACTGAAAGGAACTGGTTTTGTCACTGGGAGGCCAGCAACATCTCTGCAAAAACACCTATTGTCCCATTTTATTGATTCAGCTGATATGTCACTCCTCCTCATGTTCAGACTTTAGGAAAAGAAAATTATTAACTAAACATTATTTAGTCATGAAATCTGTCCCGTAAATGGATTTAATAAGCTCACATCACAACAATGTCCCCTTCACAGAACGATAAGACCAAAGGAAAACTAAAAAACCTATGATCCAGAGTTTTGGTGAGTCAAGGTGACTGAGGCCGATTCTGGAAGAACAAAGAGAAACAATCTGGATCTCTGGCCTCTGGGGCGCCTTCTCAGTCTGCTGCTGCTAATTGGCTCCTCTGAGAGCCACCCATACCCACGCTGTGGATGCAGACATTCATGCAAAAACACACGACCGAAGACCTCCCAGCCATCTGTTTAGGGCTCACACATAGGCTACAACTCCTCATGTCTGAGGTCCCACCAGCCTGCTCGTTGTGCCAGTCTGGAATGCAGCACTGCTGACATCAAGCTGTAGACACAGGAAATTACAGCTGGCTGATTTCTGACTTGGAATCGTGGCAGGTAATGTGTTTGCCAAAGCAATCCAAGCTAAACAGCTCCCTAACATCCAAGTAAAACCATACTCTCATGATAGGGAGATTGGAGTATTTTAGAAACTGCTGATCTACTGGGGTTTTCACACACAATCCTCTCCAGGATTTACAGAGAATACCCAGTGAGCAGCAGATGTCGAAGCTAAAATGCCTTGTTGAGGTCAGAGGAGAGTGGCCGGACTGGTTGGAGATGACAGAAAGACAACAGCAACTTAAACAACCAAAAGTATGCAGATTACCATCTATTAATGCACAACACACCCAACCTGGAAGCAGATGGGCGATGGCAGCAGAAGAGCACAGCAGGTGTGACGCCTGACAGTTAGGAGCAGAAAAGTGAGACTACAGTTCACAGGCTCTCCCAAACTGGACAATAGAAGATGGAAAAAACACGAGGAGTCTATTTCAGCTCCCATGTACAGATGGAAGCGTCAGAGTTTAAGCCAGGATACCTCCTGCTTTGTGTAAATGGTTCAGGCTGCTGTTGATGTAATGGCGAGGGGGATGGATTTTTAACACACTTCGGTACAAACCAAGCATTATTCAGACACTACACTCTTCCTGAGTGTTGTTTCTGATCACGTCTAAGCCGTTATCACCACAGTGTATCATCTTCTGATAATGCACCATCACAAAGCTCACACCCTCTCCTACTCATGAGTTCACTGTAGCAGCAGGAGCATCTTTAGGATGTGGCAGAACGCCATATTCTCATCATAGATGTGCAGCTGATGTAGCAAAGAGTCAGTGTGATGATGCAGCACCAAGGCAGGCTTAATAAGGTGGCCAGTGAGTGTATATGTCCACATGGTGACTTAATTATGTCACATTTTCACTGTTCAGTCCAGACATCACTATAGTTTGTTAAAAAGATTTACTGAAATGACCAAATTAAGAAACATTAGTATAAAACAAAGTATATGAGGAGCGATTTAAGACTTTTGCTGTTGTTTTCTTTACCTACACTGACCAGCAGCCATTACGGAGTAGGATTAGATCATTAGCTGCATATCCGGCATCTAATTTCAGTTTCTTTTGTCCCACTATATCACACTTACAAGCTGAACAACGCCCTCTGAATCATCTCCCATTGCAAAATGAACTGCCTGTAAATAAAGCCAGCAAGCACAACGCGTACACAAGAAATTCTGACTCTACCTTTGTTTAAAATCAGTTGCAGCAGGACTATTTGACATTAGGTTGGAAGAGAACAGGAACATTTTCTGACCTTTGATTTCAGCCTGAGTGACAAAAAAAAAATAAAAATAAAATAAAAAAAGACAAAAAAACCTACTTCCACTTGTGTCCACTAGGGGGCGATAACAGCCCAATGATGGGGTAGTCATAATTAGGTTTGCAAAGTTGTTTAAAATGAACCAGTATTGGATTAAATAAGTTTTATTAAATTTATAGTGACTGAGGTTTTTTGTGTTGTGATCTATACAAAGTTCATGTCTAAACTATCAAGATTAACTTCTGCTCTATTGATACACTTTAGGCTTTACTCAGTTTTGACAGATATCTCTCTTCACAGATTTCCAATTTAAAAAAGCACCCGGTCCTGTAGTACTGCACTCATCTGGCTTGGTGTGATGAGCCGGGCTGAAGGAGCAGAAGCATCATTACGTAAAACTAGAACGGGGGTGCTCCATCTTTCCATCCCCCATTGCAACAAAATACTGTCCAAACCAGTTCTTGGCCTGCAAAGGGTGTGCCTTTCCTGCCCTGAGCAGGTTTAGCCATTCACCATATTGACCAAAAAAAAAAAAAGTTGACGCATTGATTACCTTAACCCAACCCTAAAGATAAAAACTAAAATAATCTTGCTGTGCAGTTAATCTCTGTAAAAACTGTTTTAAAACCACCTATAAGGGTTTTCTATGTTGCAGTGTAAGAACGAACACAACCACTAGATTTGAAGTCAAAGAAATAGAACTTTATTAAAGCGTAAACAAAGAAAAAACAACCAAAAGAACTGCATAGGAAATGTTTAAAGTCCACAGAGTGCAGAGAGAGCAGCGAGTGGTCACAATATTATTGTCTCCTTTGCCTTATTTAGACTGAAGACCTGTCATCTGCCTTTCCATTCAGCTCTATATGTGCAAGTGTGTTCAAAGGGTGGGAACGTGCGCTGGTAAACGCACACACACAAAGTTTTAACTGATAAACACACATGCACACAGAGTAGCTTTGTATAACGAAAGCACCAGCAGCACCCATCTAAACTCAGCTGGCCACGACGGCTCACTCTGCCTCTTGGACTGAGAGGAGGATACATTCAGTGGATTTTCTGCTTTGATAACAGATGCAGCGCACAAACACAGCGCTCGACATGCACTCTGCTGACCGCTGGGAGAACGGGACGCAGCAGGAGGTGGTAAATGCCTCCTAGTAGGGCCAGCGTTGAACCCGCTTCACAGACAAACACGACTCTGCACGCTGGAAATATTCAGAATCGCACATTTAAGGAGATTTCCAGCAACCTGCTCTGCGTCATACGCGTCTCCCAGCAGCTGAAGGTGGAAAGCGAGCGTCAACAAAATCCCATTTGTCCCTTTTCTTCACAAAATACATTCTAAAAGGGCCAATGAGCATCGAGTGGTGTGTAGCGTTTGTACTTTTTGTAAGAGAAAAAACAAAATAACTTGGCAATAAAAGAAAAAAAAGATGAATCAAGGGAAACCAATCAAAAGCATTTTTTTTAGATTGGGAAATATTTCTTTTATAATATCTAAAATGGACACACAAAAGAATCAAGACTAGTACTGCAAGTTCATAAGAGGGAAGAAGTCACTACATCATCACTACAGGGACACATTTCATTGAGACGCCAGCAGCATAGAGCTGCTGGGAACTACCTGAGTTTTGTTTTTTTTATTTCTTTTTAATTTTATATCATTATTATTTAGTTTTTTTTTCCTTTCCAAATGTCCAAACCTTTATTCCATTCTTTCTTTAGAGTATACAATCATTTAAAAGGAGGTCTATGACCTTGCACATGACGCCTGGTGCAGCTTTGCGTTTCTTCTCTCCCTTAAAGTCTCGAGAGGCCAAAAATAAAATGGTGGACATAAACCACAGGGGCCCAATAAAAAAAGAAAAGAGGAGGCGGGGGGTGAGTCAGAGTGCAGTCTACCAAACATCAGCCATCACCTCACTTCCTGGATTTGAGGAGGGGAGATGATTGCTGGTTTGTGCTGGAAAATATATCTGCTCAGTTCTAGTTTCAAGGCTTTAACTCAAAATGGCCGCTTTGTGGATTTATGCTGAAAACTTTTACTCCTTAAATTACAGAGCATCTGTGTGAAAGGAACTTTATGTTTACATGCCGACACATTCTGCATGATAAGGGAAACATGGAGAAAAATATGATGTAATCATCGTCTGTAAGGGATCGAATCTCCGCTGGCCGAGCAGGTTGTGCTCTGCAGAGCCTCTTGGGAACAGGAAATACAATCGCAAAGGTCAAAAAGGTCAATTCCATCCAATGCAATCCTAACACACATACACATCTTTGGGTATACATTTTAAAGAAGAAAGAAACAAAAAGAAAACAAAAACATCCCAACCATCAGCTACCCACCCCATCTGAGTTTTTCAACACCTATCTGGAGACATCAGTATAATACAAGGACTTTTAAAGCATGCAACAAAATGAAACACAAATAAAGGTTTAAAATACATTTTTCCTCTTTAAGAGTGAAGACCAAATGATCTTAAAGATAGAATTCTGCAATGTTAAAAGAAACGGATGCAACATGAGTGACCATCTCAGAGTAATACTGAAAACAAAAGAGAAAAAAACAAACAAATGAGGCGTCGCGTTCAAAGCAGCGAGGTCTGCGAACTCAAGCAGACTCGTCATCGCCACGCTAACAAACCAGCTTCCCGTCGCACATTAGCCGCAATCTTCCGTTTCTTTAAACCGGAGTTCAGACTCCTCTTCCGACATCAAGCATCCTGAAATCCACACTGAAATATTGGTCAAATTGTGCTGAAAGTGGAGGTAATTTATGTGCATTACAAAAGGCGGACGTGTGAAGTTATCAACTCTTAAACAAAAAAGAAAAAAAAAAAAAAAGACGCCACTTCCTCAAAGCCCTCGCCACTTACGCACAGTAACAAAGTACAAGTGGAATCTGTATGTGCGTCAACAGCATCATCATGAGGTAAGGTTAAACGGGGGCCCAGCCCTCTTAAGTGCATCCAATCAGAGGAAGAGGATTTATCCCCAAGCTGCTCTGATTTAACATTTGTATCTATGATATAATGGTCCAGTGACACTTCAGCGTGGTCCAAATGCCAACCCTGTTTGGCACAGAACTCTCACAGATCAATTTGGCACCATGTTTTCATCTGAGATATTTGGTTTCTTGGTGATAAAAGGCATATTTAACCAGGCAGTTTACAGTAGATTTAGCAAAACGGCTGCAAAGCGTAGAGCGGTACGAATAGTCATACAAATGCTGAAAAACAGTGCCATGATCTTTGGTCCTAGACACGTGGGACGTATACTGTATTGTGATAGAAGAGGTATACATTTGTGAGGTAAAAACATCGATGAGGTATGCTTAAATACATGTAAAACGGAGGTATTTAGAACAAACAGGTTGAGGTATTTGACGGTTTCAATGCGCAGCAGCAATGAGGAACATCGTTGAGGTATAAAAGTATGGAGGTTGCGTTTAAGGACATCTGAGAAACGAGGACGTAAATCCTGATTTGTGTGCAGCCGTCATCTCAGAAGGCGAGTGCCCAGGCTGAGGAAGTTGGCAAAGAGAGCCAGATTAACTGTCGGTTTCAGCAGAATAGATGGAGCGTCTATCGTTTTGAATGGCAGTAAGTTTCACGTTCAGGCAAGGCTAATCTGAGACGCTACGCTCAGTCTATGGGTTTGTCTGGTGTTGATGAGCTGAGGTAATGAATGCAAGGATGAGAAATAGTCTCTTTGGTGCAGGTATCTTCTGTTCTCTCAACAAACACCTCAAGCTTTTATCCCACAGCTGTGGACCTCGGTGCTCAGACCAGAGAACTCCATCCTTCAGAGCCCAACGCAGACGGTGCAATGAACTCAACTCCACCAGTAACAGAAACTTAAGGCTTCTTGACAGCTATGGTAAAAAAAAATTAAAATAAAATGTGTTGAAGGGGTTTAAGTTATCTTAATTGCCAAATCTAAAGTTGGCTGCTGTGCAGAAATTCTAACTTTGGTTGACTCTAGTAATTGGTCTGCAGACTTCCATCTTTAGAGGAATCGGTCTACTAACGCTTAATCTGGAGACGTCTTCTTAACTCCAAGCATAAATAAATAGGGTAGGGCTTTGTTATAGTGCCCTCTCGTTGGATTGGACTAAATCCTGGGCCCCAGGAGCCAAAGGGTGTGGCTTTCAACCACAATCTAAATCCAAGAGATTGTTATTTTAGGCCTTTATAATTGGATGTCATTATTGTCCTCTGGACGGCCAAATCAGGCGTCTACGTTTGAGGCTTATGTCACACAGCATGCCTCGTCTAAAAGGTATAATATGATTAAATCTCTACGATTTAACTTCAAAATCATTTTGCACATCCTCCCATTTGAGAAGATGCTGCTCTTCTTGCATATAACTCTTTGTTTATATAAGGGACCGGACGGTCTGGGCTTTACATTTGCCAAAAACATCGTCCAGTCTTAAGAGATATGTCTTTAGGGGGTGGAGAGAACGGTCAATATATGAATAATGATATCTTGGGAGGGGGGGAGGGGGTCATTTCAGGGATAATTTTAGAGCTGATTTCCTAAGCATTATATTTATACTCATCAATAAATTCATCAAATCAGCATGAGCCAGTGAAGCCATAAAGAGAGCCTGAAAAAAGCACTGATCATTTCAATCAGTCCTACGATGACCTGAGCTAATTTTGATTCCATCAAGTTTGGCATTTCGTCACACAGTCTTCCTCGGCTATCATGACGTTGGAAACTTCACAGAGAAAGGGTTCGATCTACATAAGGAAAAAGAAAACCCCTAAACTAGCTGAAAATCAGAAAAAGGAAACTACTGAACCCTAGTTTTCTCTGCCAGCGAAGCCTTCTAATGACAATGAATCATGCAGCCTCAACAGCGGTCTGAGTATTGTCTCAGCAACAACATTCAGGAGGTTCACTATAACGTATATTTCAAAATGCACAGAACAAATTCCATTAATCCTGTGCAAATATTAACCCAAGAGTCTATTCTTTTTTGTCTCTCTTTAAATAACAAAGTATAGAGGTAGACTTTCTTCTTTGTAAAACTTCACGGACTAAAACCTCTGCTCAGTGACTATGAGTACATTCATAAAGAGCTAAATGAGGTAGGTATTGAGCAGAGGGTACAAGATTTCAAAAAGCGAGAAATTCCCTGAGATGTATACTAGAGAAGAGCCGACAGAGAGAACCGAGAGCCTGACCGAGAGTCAGGAAAGGAAATATGGCTCGTCTTTATACTGATTATCGATTTGTAGAGGCCCCCTTTGTTGTTTAAACTACACATATCTGAACTTGAAGGAAATTATCTAGTTTTAATTTCCCTTCATTACAACAGGCTCTCTGTCCTCTCTGAAGCTGCCTCCTTTCTGTTGATTCATTCTCTCGCCTCCATTTCCTTCACTAAAGTAAAAAAAAAAAACAAAAGAAAAAAGGGGTAAATGGAGGGAGAGAATGCAAAAATAGTTTTTTTTTTTCTTCTTTAGAACTTGAGGATGCGGTTATTTCCAAAGTCAACAACCACAATGACCCCGTCCGGCGTCACAGCCACTCCAGAGGGCCGGTCCATCTGTCCAAAGCCGCTCCCCTGTGTGCCGAATTTGCATAAGAAGTTTCCGTTGGACTCGAACACTTGGATTCTGTGGTTGCGGGAGTCGGCCACGATGATGCGGTTCTCTTGGTCCACAGCGACGCCCTGAGGTCGCAGAAACTGCCCGTTCCCCGTGCCCTCGGAGCCCAGGAAGCGAGCCGACTGACAGTCCGGCCTGATAACCAGGAGCCGATGGTTGTTGAAGTCGGTCACGACCAGGTGGTCTTCGTGGTTAAAGGCTACTCCTCTGGGGGAGTCAAAGTGTTTCCACAGGGCCCCTTCAAAGCCATACTTGTTGAGGAAAGAGCCGTCGGGCCCGAAGAGCTGCACACGGTGGTTCCTGGTGTCTGAGACCAGGATCTTACCCTCAGAGTTTACAGCCACATCCCAGGGATAGTTGAACTGCCCATTCTTGGTACCCTTTTCCCCAAACATCAGCAGGAACTGGCCCTCAAAAGTAAACACCTGTCAGACAAAGCAGATGTCCACAAGCCCATCATGTTAACATGACCCAAGTATTCACAAATGCAATCTTTCTCTAGACGGTATTTTATGGTGTTTGGATTAATTCAGACACAAAGCAGGGCTGTGCTGATTACGTCTTCATACCTGCACACGGTGATTGTCCTTATCAGCCACAATGATCCGTCTTTGACTGTCACATGCAACCCCAGCTGGACGATCGAACTGACCAGGTCGAGAACCCAGAGAGCCAAATTTATGGTGGAAGGTACCACAAGGCTTGAATATCTGAGAAGAAAATTTTGCTTATTGACTTGATAACCAGCTAATCAGTGACTCAACACAGTGACAGAGCCTTTAACAAGAACCATAGCCTGCATAAGTTCATCTTTCTGCTAAACGTTTCAGCATTATACATGTAGTTGGGATCAGTATAACCAGGGAAGACCTAATATTTGTACTAATTGTTCCATTATTTCGTCCTTCATCTTGATTTTATAATGGAAACAGACTGTTGATAAAATAATCATAGTAAGAACAATAACTGCTTTTTATAAAGTGTGAAGGTTGCTCTCTACCTGTATGCGGTTGTTGCTACGATCTGCCACCACCACGTATCCCTCTTTGTCAACACTGATTCCCCAGGGACGACACAGCTGTCCATCTCCCTCCCCCTCACATCCAAAGGATGACACCTGGGAGCCGAGGTTCCCGTAGCTCCGGCCAGACTTCACCGTCACCTTGAAGGGACTGCCATGGATGTGTTGGTTACACACCAACACAGACACGACGTGTTCCCCCTCAGTTTTGGGGAGGTAGCTGACCGTGTAGGAGCCAGTCTGATGGTCTGTCACCTCCACCGCAGACAGGTTGCCATCGGTGACTGACATGACCATTGCAGACACAGTATCTCCGCCAGAAAGACGAGGTTCACCATCGTGATCGTATCCAATTACGGTGAAGGAGGCGGGTTTGCCACGAAGCGCGGTTTTCAGACCCTCGCCGTGAGCTTTGGTGACTGGGGCGAATGCTCCGCTGCTGATCAGGCCCATGGACTGGATGGCTATGTACAGAGCCTGTTGGAACAAAGAGGAATCAACGTTTACAGTTTGTTTGTAACTATTCTATCCTCATTCTATGGCATAGTGATGCCCACCTGATCAGGAGGGGTGAACATGAAGCGGTCATCTTCTTGCGGCTGCAAAAGCGCCCTCAGGGCCTTCAGTTCATGGATCTGGGTGAGCATACGCTCCCTGGCTAAAAGCACGTCAAGGTGGTGGCCCTCATCCAGTACCTGGCTGACAGCAGCGATGGTGCTGTCTAATTTGGTCAGACTCTGGTGGAGTTTCTCCACTTGCAGGTACAGAGACTTTGCTTTCACCTGTCGGATCTTCTCCACCTGCAAAGAAAGGGAGAAAATTACTTAAAGGGAGGAAACATGAATGCATTTACTCAAGAATATCAATTTAGGGCAGATAAAGTTATATGTTAGGACATTGTTTGTCATCACTGCACTCTCAGAACAACTTGCAGGAATAATCCAGTTTATTTGCAATGTTCAACCACTGAATATTTGCCACCACTAGTAAAAGAAGCATCAAATCCCAGAGAGCCACAGTGACTGGAAACCAGTTCCAGAATTTCCGTCCTGTGGATGGCAGCAACATGTGCATCATAGCAAGCCACAGAGAAGGTAAACAATAGGCTTTGACATGCAAATAGCAGCCTGCATACCAGTTGTGACTGTGTGTAGATGTTCAAACTATTCTCACTGAATACATAAAGAAATGGTGCAAGAAACATCTGCCAATAAAATGATATAAAGTTATTTATAACCAACAAAAACCTCTTATTAAATCACATTTTTGAGTTGATAAAGAAATGTTTGATAAAGATTATTTATGTTACTTTGATTTAAGAAAAAAAATCCTGGAAATCAGAGTTTTTAATGCAGTTTAATAAAATGCATAAAAAAAATCCTGGAAATCAGAGTTTTTTATGCAGTTTAATAAAATGCAATTACACATTAAGGCCTAACTTAACCATAACATAATCCTGTTGGAGAAGCCAGATCAAATTACAGTAAAGTCTCAGAGTATAAAGCCTTAAAGAGGGTGATACAACCTGAGGCACAGAGACTGGCCTCTCACCGACCATCAACTAGCACAAAGAGCCCAACACAATAGTCTGATTGCCTCTGTGGTAAGGGAGGGACCCTAAAAGAAACAAAGGAGTCTGAAAGAGACGGATCCGAAACTGCAATTTGCATCTGAGAGACTAGAGTTACGCTTTATGGTTAGTGAAGACAAAGACGCGACTTGGGCTTTCTGGCAAATCCACAACTAGTTTTAGTTTCTCAGCCGAGCGAAGGGAAGGCGGAGTTGGTGTGTATTACAAAAACTTAGAGCGCAAGCAGAAAGCGAGCGAGGGGGAATCACCGCTTTAAAGGTACAACTTCTTAGACCAGCACAACTCTGACACACTGACAAATGAGTCACACTTAACCTCCAAGTCTTATTATAGCCTCTGTTGTGTCACAGCCATGACACCATAGGTGATCGTCACACAGGCAACAAGAAACATTAGCAGAGTCATTCTGGCTATCTCGCATGACTCAGAAGTAGTTTAAGCTCTAATTACAACCCAGAACCTGATGGAAGGACTTTCATGACCAAGTTGCAAAGAGGTTTTTTGTTTTTATTTCACTGCATCAAATTGTCCTTAAACAACCCTGTTAGAAAGACACGAACTGGGACAGAAAAGTCAAACTGGACCAAGTCTGCAGAAATGAATGGTCAAATATTCACTCAGCGGTTTGAACCTTGACCAGATGCTTTTGGCCACGGTCAACAAGCCTCCAGCAAAACTCAGAGACATTTAAACAAATATTAGCTTAACTGAATCTGTCTGGTTGCAAAAATTCATTTTGGTGAGAAAAGGGGGAATTTATAGTCTGAAATGTTACAGCTGCTTCCCACAATCCTGTCTATTCAGAAAGTAGTTAAAAAACAAATCAATGTTTATGAATCAAAAACATTGACACTGGAAAATCATCAGGCAGGACATTAATGCTGTGTGATGCCTCCACATCCCTTCAGCTTGATACAGACAAGCAGAGAAATGTAACGGCATAAAACCAAAAGGTTTCCCCATAGAAGAGGTCCAATATGATCTACATACCAGTATGATCAGTATCAGCATAAAAATACCTTGGAAAATGTTGGGATCGGTTTTTATCTGCATGTTATATCTCCTCCAACTCAAAAAGACTAAATATAAGAGACACTATGTAGAGTTTTCCAGATGTTAGTTTGACACAACTCAATAAATCCTGTGGCATCATGAAACCGCCTCTTCACTCCCTGCATTAACAGCTTAAAGTGGATTCGTCCACATGTTTTGGAATTGCTTCAAAGTGTCTACGAACATCAAACATGCTGCAAAATGGAGGCCATGTCTTTGTTTTTTAGTGTTGGACAAAACTGGTATATTGGATTTCTGTAAAAAAGCAATCATAGACCTCGTAGAGGTGTAATAGATGTGAATTAAAGTCCAGCGTGACACACACTTATTCAATTATCAACAGGGAGATTGGTAGGATTTCAGTAAAAGAAGGTTATAAAACAAGGACAGAAAGAAAATTAAGGTTAGTTCATCATTTCTGAGGGAAGTAGCTCAGACCTACCTACACAGCATGACTCAGTCTGCATCCACATGGACACTAAACAGATCCACATGTACACACACCACCACTGAAATGCTGTAATATATGCCAGACCTGTAAGCAGGGCTGAAACGCTGCCGCAGAATCACAACAAAACAGTTTAAGACGTGGACATGGCACATGAACTTGTGGGATGTAAACAAACTTGTTGCAGAGAGACGGTAAAGCTTAAAAAGCCCCACCATGCTCAGGAGTTTATGCAGCACTGAAATCCAACATTCAGCTGTTGGACACATGGGAATCTGGTGTCATCGACTAAAAGATGTAGGAGTTATAGACACATTTTAAAAATACTTTACCTTGGAACATGGCTTAAAAATGAGTGCATCAAACTCCTCCTTATGGAGGATACAGCTTTAGTTTATTAGCACTGCTGCTGCACTAATCGCCTCACTGTGGGGAAAATATTAGGTATCTTTAAATGGAAGCTAATAAAACCCAGTAATAAATGTGGAAATAATCCTTTCCTAATGCACTCAAAACCAACAGCAGTTCGTTTAGGACCAGAATAAAATGGTGCACAAAGAATGACATCCAAATATCTGCAATGACTCACTACGTCCATGTCCATTCATTCACCAGCAGCTTCACCTGTAGGTGTGTTGGCTGACTAAAGGCTGACTGGAGCCACTTTCTGGTGAAGATGTTAGCAACGACATGGAGAACATCTGCAGGAGACGGTGGGCTAGTGTGGGTGTGGGAGACTAGTTTATTGTGAAGGGAATAAAGAGGACATGATGCTGAAAGCAGAGCTGCAGGAAAACCAGTCTGATTCTTCTTGATGCAGATTCTTCACGTAATGGAATCAATGGTTCATCATCTCTGTGTCCAAGGTGAACATAAGATAAATGCCCCATGTGTTTGCTGTTTACAGCACTGACAGCATGTATACAAACCTAATTCTGTGCATGTGCAGCATTTGGTTCATTTGGTCCTTTAAATGTCTGGACAAGTTCAAAGTGTTGCCTCATTTAGCAGAACACCGTAGCATCAGTTGCACTGCGGAGCATCAGGGTTCAGCTGTGGGTTAGTGATGTCATCATGCCAGTGCATGCTTACAGCCTGAGGATATAAGTTATGAGCTAAAAACACCTTAACCTGAAATTAGCAACACCTCTGGTCCTGATGTACGGTGTACCACTCACTGAATATCACTCAGTTTGCTCATTCAGCTAAGAAGCGCTGCAACAGGACCAGTTACTCCATGTTCTTATTCTCATATTGCACAAAATATCAATAATGCAAACTGGATATATCTGTCTATGCTGCCCATAACAGGCACAGTCTTTCTGTAAGATTATCAGCTTTTAGGCTGCAGTTTTATATTCAGATCAGATGTTCAGAGGAAAGAGGAAATTTGAATACTAGAAAACACAGAAGTATGTTAAGCAGCTAAAAAACCCTGCTGATAAATTTTAGTGAGAATAATTCTGTTATTTTATGAATAGAAATAGAAAAATGGATCCAAAGTGAAAAACAGCTTCTCTGTAAGTTTTACTTTTAATTGGCATCAATAATTATTTCAGTAAGATTTGTATATTTATTACTTATATGTTGTACTTTTTTTACACGTACATGTTTAAAACGGACCTGTAATCAACAAGAGCAGAAACTGAACATAAAGCTAGAAACTCACCTTCCAGAGAAGTTCACACTCCCTCTCCTCCAGTGCCTTTTTATGTCTCAGTACAAGAGCCTTTACTTCAGTCTGCACCACCTTTGCCTTGATCTCCACCTGCTCTGCCATGGCCTGGACCTTCTCCATGCTTAGCTAAGAGCACAAAACAAAAACACGTTGTGTTACTACGATGACATTGTGATTTCTAAATTCATTTTTAAGTCTACACATTTACATTCCTGTATATTTCATAAGAAATCTACCGTTTCTGCTGCATATTGTGGTGTTTGGTGCATGCTGGTGTGTTTGCAGTGAGGAAAATCACGTCATTTTTACTTGATTCAGAATTTTGTCAGGATCCAGATCCAACTTTGTGTGGAGTTCTATGCACATGTACTAAAAATGGACTTTTCTCACATCAATCAATCAGAATTCAAAGCGTTCCTGGTTTCTGCTGGTCATGTGATCACTGTCAACATTTGGGTTGATTTAAGTAAGACAAAGACCCATTCTCTGAACAAAGAACATGAAATCTGTCCATTAGTGTTTGTGTAGAGTTGCTAACAGGCAGACAGACGGATAATAAACTGGAGGAGGTCATAAAAAAAGAAACAAGCAATAAATAAATAAATGGAGAGAAAATGCTACAACAAACAGGACACAAATGAGCTCTTGAAACAGGAAGCAGAAGATCAGGAAACAATAAAAGAAAGGACAATGTAATAAAACGTCTTCCTGGCAAGTGCATGTATGACCACCTGCTCACTGGTTTTGGTTCATTCCTCTGTCCCATTTTCTGACTCGTGTCATTTAGAGACGAAGAGACAAACTTAAGAGGTGGATTTGAACGTCTCCTTTCTTTTTCTGGGGGTTTGGAGCCCCTGCAGTGCTAAAACTACTGTCCTAAAGAAGCTGCTAGTCCCTTTCCCTCCGGTCTGGGTAGGTAAGGGACAACTTGGGTGGGGAAACCCATATCTGTAGGTAGAGAATTAACGGGATAGAGATAGATGCGTCAGCTACGTAATAAGCTTGATTTCAGAGCAGCATGATGCTTCCATTTAAATTATAATAAAGAATAAAGCTCAGAAAGAAAAGAGGACACAATGGATATCCAGCAGTTGGCATTCTTCTTTCCCGTTTTCTGGTATTAAAACAAAAGACCTATGGTGGGATTAAACATGGAGCTGCTCTTTATTTGTTTTTACTGAATAGTTGCAGAGGAAGTGATGATCAATTACTGGGGTATAGTGTGTCAAACACCACCTTTATTGGTTGGATTAGAAATCTTGGACTCCAACATAAGGGTCTCTAAAATGTGGGATGGTTTTCATAGTATATTCTGTTACTTTGCCCAGTTTTTGACTGTAGAAATGCCAAAAAATTCATCCTGGCCCGCATGGTAGTGCTGGGGCTAATGTGTGTTTATGGTGAATTTATTTAGGTTCAGCATATTCACTACAAATAGCCTAAAAAAATATCACATACATACATATACATATATATATATATACATATACACATATATATATATACACATATACATATACACATATATATATACAC
>JBAMIG010000018.1:5407856-5421447 GCA_037177335.1 Kiunga ballochi | reverse complement strand
ATATATAAATAAAATAAAAAAATATTAAAAAAAATATAAAATAGAGTAAATATAAATTTACTAGATATATAAATATAAAGAGAGTAAATAAAAAATATATAGAGAGGTTTTAAGTAGATCATTTTTATTCCTTTGTTATGTAGTATTTTAATAAACCAAAGAGTCAGATTTGGCATGGTATAGAAGGAGATGCATAAATAAAAGCACACTACAATCATCCAAACATGCCACACATTAAATCTCCTTCCATGTAAAGACGGTTTTGATGTCCCTTCACAGGCTTGTAATAAATAATGATGTCAACAGCGTATCCACACACTGACAGTTGGCTGCAGGTTTTATTACTACCTGGAGCACTAAACCACTGTACAGATGCATTTATTGCATACAATTTGGCCCAAATGAGAATTTTTCCTCTTTGCCACCTTCCCCCCACTGAGTTTTATCAGGCTTTTCCTCTGCTGTTTTCTAGAAGGTCACAGGGTAAACTGGACCTCACAGGCACGAAGGGGAGGTGGGATAAGGCTTCCTTTGTGATATCTGCGACAAAGATCAAAGGTCGCCTAAACCTCTACAGGTCGTGATCCACAATCCCTGTCTTAAGACACATAGAGCCCACCCCCATCGCACCCCTGCAAGAACAAAGCCTGGCAGCAGGGTCCTTTTCTCTCTGGCAAGGCCATTTGAAACGGCCAGCTAAAGGAACAACTAAATCAGGCCTCCTGAGAGGGAACAGCAGGAAACGAACCCAGGAGGAATGACTAAGAAAGGCCCACATTTCTGCATTATCCTGAAATATTCCACAAGCAATCTTTCTCCCAACACTCAACATATTTCCCCTCTAATCCCTTTTCCTCTTTCATGACAAGCTCCATCTCCAGCATATTTACACATCATTTCCAGCCTTCTTTTCATCATCCGTCTCCTGCTCCCAGTCTTCATGTCTCCATCATCATCATCTGCATTTCTCGCCACATTCCCAAAGGAGCACAGCTTGGGCACAAAGAGAGTCAAACTAACCAATCAAAACGCAGCAGCAGAGCGCTCTGACCAACCATCAGGTCACAAGTCCGGGGTTAGAGGTCAACACAGATAATGGGTGTAGAGTGGGCGGAAATTTCTTACCTCAGGGGACGGGAGCGTGTGTGTAACGTGCATGCCTGCATGTGTGTGTGTGTGTGTTTACATATTATCTGGCGTCAGCGCTTACTCCCTCAGCAACCTGGACAAAAAAAAATTGGACAAACACGCCAAACAGCACAAGGTATTGGCAGATGGTAGGCGGTGTGTCTCATGACTCAACAGCACATCTCCTGGAGCTGCTCTCTTAATAAAATATAAGCTTGTTGATATGATTCCCAGCGCGTGCTGTGGACAATCAATTTTGGCATTAAATTCATTTCCCTCCACGTGGCCTGGGGTTGGGAAAAGTGTGTGTTGTGATATCTTGGGGCTTTTCTTTTTTTTTTTTTTAACAGTTCAAGAAAGCCGGGCGTGACATAAGCACCGAGCCAGTAAGATACGAGGTATGACCCAGTCAGACAAAAGGTCAAGCTAAGAAATGGATAGGAGAGGCACATGCTCTGTGAAGGAGATAGTGCATGCCTGAATGTCATACGACCTCAGCAGAACTGCTAATGTTTCATGTTTTGGGTATTTACCAAGGTCACAACACCGCCCCACCTTCCAGGCAAATTAGATAACATTAGTGTGTCCGACCCGTTCCAGTAAATCGTAACTGACTTAAAACTGCAAAGAAAAAAAAGCTGGGCTGCGTTTTCACTTTTTGCTCTCATTTAATGTGAGAAATCAGTGGTAAAAGTTGGTTTATTTCTAGAGCTTCTCTGGTTTTAAGTGATATATTTATATTTTATAACTGAACTTATACAGATCGACGCTAAACTATGTAAAAAAATATATAGTTTTGCATGACTTTGGTTAAAAACAATATGCTTGCTGATGTCACGACCCTTTCATATGAGGTACAAGACAGTGCCAGCAAACTACTCATCTAAACCCAGCTTCCTTAATATTTAATTATGTGCAAAAAACCTGAATAAGTGTCACAATCAGCAGATCCTGACCAGATATTAACGGTGAGTAAAGTGAAAGTTTATTGGGGTGTAATTCTCATTTCAGGAGCATTTTACTGTGCAACATGAGAAATGTGAGCAAAGGAGGAATGGAAAGCGATGCAAAAAAAGAGGATGGAAGTGAGCCACATGGTGGTGGTATGGCCATCCTCTGATCTCCACCATCTGCAGAAGACGCAAACAGTTTTCAACAAGTCATTTGACTCATTTTCATATTGGTTAAGACCAATTCAATGCAGCTTTATTTCATGATAAAAAAAGGATCCAATTATATGATGTAAATGACTTTGAACTGCCTTGCATGATGCGATCATCATGTTTGCGTCTAAATCCGTGGTGATAATGTGTGTCACTTGCAGGAAACGCACAGAGAGGATAGAACATGTGGTTAAAGCACAACAGTGAGACGGTCTCAGCTGCAGAAAATAAGCTGCATCCTGCAGCCGCTGGATAAAAGTGAACTGATTTGAAGCATGTGGCCTGCTCCTCGTGCATCAATGTGGTTTTGTGAGTGTTCAACTCGTGTTTTGTTCAGTTTCAGAGCACCGTTTTCCTGTTGGGAATAAATTAACAGAACTCGTGTTGTTTTGACTGAAAAGCTTTTTTTCCCCTCCTCATTTAAGTCATGTTGTTGCAGCTTTAGAAGCATCACATTTTAGTTATTTCCTCATCACATCCTCTTAGCAAGGAGGAACATCTCTTTTTGTTGGGGAGGGGCAGCTAAAATGAAGGCAAAGGGTGTTTTATTCCCACCTTGAAAAAAAAATATTAAAATCATAGGAAGTAATTTTTTTATCTACTTGTAATTTGTTATTTTCAGTCAATTTGTTTTAAAGATTTACTAAAATGCCCATTTAAAGAAGCAGTTAGACACTGCTAACGTATCCAAACATGCAATCATCACATTTCAGGCTCTGCATCAACAATATTTTCTCTTGTATTTATACAAAAACAAAGAAAAAAAAAGAAAAAAAAAAGGAGACCAGCTCCAATTAGACCCTTTTACTTGGTAAAAGTCAGCTGAACACTGGATAAAAACTGTTCTGCAAAGCCATAAAAGCTTCCTCCGAGTTTCCCCCCACTCATTTGTGGGCCACTGATAAAAATCCGGATATCAATGGGATCTGAGAAGCTGCAACCTCAAACCATAAAACATGTAAATGAAGGGAGGAGACGCATACGTGTGTGAGCGAGCATCAGAGATGGGGGTGGGAGCGAGCAACTGAAAAGGGGAAGGGCAAAGTTTTCCACTTCTTTAAAAAAGGAGGGGAATTTTCCTTTCTCTGAAATCCTTTAAATACCTCACCTACCCTCCCCCATCCCCTGCTCCACTCCCCCTCCCCTTTGACCCCGGGCCCTGCCCCCGCTAGAATTCAACTCATGCGACCCACCCCTTTTTTAGGAGCCAGCTGGACACCTCTAACCCCAGGCTCCCCAGCAGCCATGGACTGGTCACTCTCAAACATGTTTAAAGCTGATTGGCTCTAATAGCTCCATGGGAAGCAGCTCTGTTGCTGCTGAGTGCTGATTTCAGGGACACAGCTGCTCTCCTTGGTTTCTACTTAGCCTTTCTAGGAGATGGACGAGTGTATTTGCATGCTTTATTCTTCATAAAGACAGTCTTTATGTAAGAACAAGTTGCATCTTGCAAAGCGTCGAGGTTAAGTCCAGCAGAGTGACCAAACCTTTTCCTTTAGTGCACATTCGGCTCGATACATTACAATCCCCCTGTACACATATTTTTGGGGTTTTTGTCTCACCTGCACGGCTTGTCGTCCCTGCTGTGCATCTGCCAGCAGCTGGATGGTGACAGCTCTGCAGTCCTGCACGGCATCTTGCAGGTATACCGACGAGTGGCCCATGTGACGGCCCACGCTGCATTCCCTGCAGATCGGCACTGAACAGGTTTCACAGAAGAACAGAAACACCTGGGAAGGACAAAAAAAAACATTTTTATTACAATAAGTGCATGTGACATAATACCTGATAGATTTGGATCAGACTATAACGCTGCGTGCCATAAATGACATTTCTATGCTGCTGCACGTTCTGCACTCTTCAGCTTTGCTCATCTTCTCAACCTGTTGAGCTTTATTTGATGTCACAAGAGAAACCTTCTTACCAAGTTTTAATGCAAAATACTTACTGCTCTCTGCCACCCATACGACTACACGTTTACGATGAGTTATGGACACAATGCAACATCTTCCGCCTCAGCTCTTAGCCTGGTCTGTACCTGTACCGTCCCTTCTATGTCAGCAATGCATGCATGTGTAAATGTGTGCACATGTAAGTTTGGTTGTTTGAAGTATAACCTGAAATGGAGCATGTACATTTATATTTGCAAATGCATTACTTCAAAATTAATTTTTTAAAAAAGGGGCATGTGATGATCACAGAAGGGAACTTGCAGCTTGATCATCGCTACATAAAGTTGCACTCGTTCCCGTTATGTACTTCCATCAACTGAAAGCTTATTCTAGCAGAAAGAAACAAGTATGAGGCATCTATTCTGCGTCATTTAATAGTATTTGGTGTACGTTAACAACGTAGTTTACACATATCTTAAACATTTCGACTGTTTAATTACTGCAAGTAAGCTGGAATGAGGTAAACATGCAGAGTTTTTCAGTTTTTAGTTTAATTATGTCAAGTTTTATAACCTAAGCCTTTGTTTTAAAAACCACAGGAGTTCCTGGAAAACATGGGACTCATGAAAACCTTCCAATTCTCCGTTCATTTGGAAATCTATATAAAAGAGGAAAATGTATGGTTGCAGGTAGATTTATTCACATCATTTATCTCTGCACGGTCCTTATTGTTAAAAATAATATGTAGATCCAGCATACAGACAGGCAAATGATCAGATTTCCAAATAAATGTAGATTTGTACAAGGCCTTAAAATATTCATGAGATTTTAAAAACAAGGGTGGTCTAAAATTTTCCTCATGAAACCGTTAAAAGCATCGCTGATGACCACCGACCCAAAGACCCCTGTGACTCTCAGAAGAGAAGGCTTTTAACCTTTGCTGATAAAAACCAAGCTTTGCTTTAAACCTCGTGTCTGAATGCTGATTGGTTGTAATGGAAGCTTAATTAAATATGCAATGTGCATCATATCCCAAAGAGACACCAGATCAATGGCTTCCAATAGCAAGAGAACTGAGTGGACGGAGAGGGGCCCGCAATCAATCCTTCAATATTGGCGGTTCCCTTGGGGAGCAGCCTAATCTAATGAGTCACACACACACACACACACACACACACACGTTATATGACTTCCTTCTCCTTTCTGCCTTTGGCTTAACCTCCTCTTTGCATCCTTTTCTTACTGTCTCTCCTTCTGCTGAGCTTTGGCCTCCCCTACAGTCTGTGCACCATCCTGTCACTCAAAGCCCTCCTCTTTTCTGCCTTCCTGTCCCATCCCTCCCCCGCTGACACCTCCAGAGGGAATCCCAGAGGGACACAAGACACACAAAAGGGAAGAATGCAGCTGGAGGAAGGAGGTGATGGAGGAAGATGATGGCTCCAAGACGGAGTGATGTGTAGATGGATGGTGCAAGAAGACCGGATTCATTCTGATGAGTACTAATGGTTGCAGGTGTGAGATTAGCAGCAGTCAGAGCATCACTTATACCATCATTGTTTACTTTATGATCCTTTGTGATGCTAAAAATAAAATGCATATCAAACACAGAGAGATAAATAAATATAGTTTAATTCAAGATGCTATTTTAGCCATATGATTGGATATGTCCCAAAAATCAATACTAGCCCACAGGCGCACTCTCAAGTTTAACGTCGTTATTATGTGTGTGGACACGTAGAAAATAAGATGACAGAAAGCCGTTTAGTAGAGCAGTGCCATCTTGTTTTACAAATTAGATCCTCTTGCAAACATAGTTATCCTCAATCATATCTGCTGCTTATGTGTCACCAGTGCTTCAAATAAAACCAACCCACGCACACACCCCAATGTTGTAGATTACATAATACACAGGCATCTTGGAATACTAGTCAATAATATTGATTGATGGAGGATACATGCTTTTCCCACTGAAAGAGTCTCATTCCCTCTTAGCCAGCATGTGACACGCTTTAATATCACACCTTTGCATCTGCAGCTGAACAAAAGGTCGCAGCGTTTCAGACTTTGGGGATGGTGAGACAGATGAAAAGGCAGCAAATCTGCTGCACACCCTAAAAACAGACATGCACTCGCTCACATGTGCAAAGACACGGCAGACCTCACATTGTGCAGGAGTGAGAAAACAACTGAGGAAATATGTGACAAAAGGTGTGGTGTTGTGCTAACAAAGCCATAAATACTACAGAGGTGCCTTGGATAGGCAGTCATCAGGAGGAATTGCTCACAAAAACAAATACGTTAAACTTAGACAAACTCAAACGCTCTTGCAAAGTCACTCATACCAAAGCGCAGAGCTGTTGTGCATTTTGTGGTTGTACGAAAGGAGAATCAACCCGACATGTCAAGCTTTAAAGCTTTAGGCAGCAGGGCTCACCTCGGCTGGGGGAAGTGAGTTATTGGATTTCATTAGCTCACCGGATGCTTTTCATTCTCCCCGTCATCCTATTGCACCGCTCCATCCTGTTTTTTTTCCACACAGACACACCCACATCATTAAAAATGTGTCCATCATGGCTTTAATCATAATTAGGTTTTTTTTGTTGTTGTTTTCAGTGAAATGCAGATCATTTCCATCAAAACCATCTCCCTCACAATATTTTCTTATTATTTGGATGCTACGATTTTTCAAACTAAATAAACAGTAAATTTCCTGGAAATTCCTCCTTTTTATGCAGATTGTGTACATTTCCTTATTTCTGACATCTTTTAGTGTGTTCTGCGTTATTTTCTGCAGGTCTGCAAATTAGCCACATTTGGGAAAGACTCATTTATACTAAAGGGGCTGCATTTTGCATAAATTAACATTTTTCAATACATCGTCCTAAATAAATAAAGATTTAACCATCATCCTAAAATCTGCTCAGCAGTGACGTCTTCTGCAACCAATTAGAGACAAAAACATCATTATTGCAGGACTTTGTGCCATCTTTGCTTTTCTTTATATTCCCACAGCAGCAGAAATCAACCCTCTTTTCTTCCTCCCATCCTCCCCTCAGAGATACTGAGAACTGGGGGAGAGGGCACCAACTCCAGTAGCCATTACAGCCTCTCCATGCAGCATTCACTGCCTGCGTGTGCAGCCGAGTGGGGGGAAGGGATCAAGTAATGTCACACGGTGGTGCATGAAAAAAAAAAAAAAAAAAGAAAAGAAAGAGACTGCTTTGTGTAAAATCAGATTTAAAAACAAAATAATTGCGTTTATAAGACCTGGAAGACATAAATCTTACTGTTTTCAGCATCTTTTTAATCCACAGAAACAGAAAAAAAGAACATTTTAAATGTTATATTATAGGAAATGTTCATCAAGATAATAATCACAGCAGTGCACTTCATCGCTGATCTTTTCATATTGAATTAGACATAAATATCTGTGTTCAAGGCTAAAAATAAAAAAATCCTCACATACAAAATTACCTTAAAAAAGGAAATTGGCTGAAACTTTACATTTAGGCCATTTATGGCTGCGCAGCTTTTAAAAAACCTCTGTGGATCACTTGCGTCAGTGACTTTTGTAATCTGCTGTCATAGTTCAGGCTTGTGAGCCCTTATCTTCACCCGCCTTTCAGCAGACAGAAACAAGAAAGGTCAGAAAGCTACCGAAAACACAAAAGACACAAATTCCTGCGTGCCTGTGTCAGCCGTCAGCATGTTTGGCAGCTGGCCGCTTTAGCTAAAAACGGTAATTATGGAAAAAACAAGAAAATGAGCTCAAAACAACCACTTAAAATTATTTGTGTTTACTGCCAACAAATACACAAACGTCTGCTTATTTATAAAGCACGTTTACTAAATGTATATTTTCAACACATCATGAGAGCTTGGTTAAAAGTTTTACAATGGGTGTAATTTTAATTTTATAAAAAGCAACATGAATCTCTACTTCTAAAGAGATTAAAAGCATCATTTCTCATTTCGGGACAGAGCAAAATTTTAATAAGACATCTGGAAAAAGAGTTGCTGGATAAATTTTGTCCCCCCCATCCTTCATCCCAATGAAAGCCATGTAAGGTAAGACTAAAGTATGTGATGAATGCCTAACTCAAACACACCCACTTTCAACACTTCAGGCAGACACAGGTGTCCATAGGCTCCAGTTTAACGCTGCAAACACACCCGTCTACTTTATGTGGAAATTATTAGTAGTAGAAGTGGAAAAAAGTATTCCCGCTGCAGCCAAAGTGACTGTGGCTTTGGGGATTGTTAAATCTACCAACACCTCTTTGAATAATCTGTTCCTGAGGAAAGCAGTGATTCAGCATGTGTAAAAGTTAAGCTAGCAGCCCAGAAAAATGACTCCTATAATAAAAGCCTCAGACACACCAGTAGCCTTTATACGGTCTGGTATGTTCAGGCTGGGAAATCCGAGGAACCCCTGATTCCCAGCAAAACCAGAAGATCCCTCTGTGACACCTACTTTTACCCTTTCTAAATATTTCCTCACATCTTGTATATCTTCTTTGCGCTACTCTTCTTCTTCGTCTCGTGGCCATTTCTCTTTCTCCTCCACCGAGTCTCCGCCCTCTTGAGGCAAACCCAGTTGGCTCTTTGCCATCGGACACTCCTGTTGATGTTTTGAAACTCTCCCACACACAGCGTGAGTGGGGCGGTGGCTGCAAAGCGATGCTCTGATTGGACAGCAGCCCAGCGCTGAAGGAAAACAAACCCGAGTCAGCTGGCGCCCTTACACAGCCAGCATGCAACTCGCTCTTTGTGGGGGGCGGAGGCTGTTAGCGACAGAAGGGGAAAAAAGTAGGACTTCAGAAACAAAGAGGTGGCGAATGAAAAAAGAAAGACAGGATGGAGTCACAGCCTGGCTGAACCGATCAATGGAAACAGCTGTGCCAAGAAAATGGAGCAGCTGAGATGTAACATGTGTCCGGATAACAAGTAGCTATTTGAAGTCATTTCATTAGTAAACAACAAGCGTGTTCCTTCACACTAATGCTTCTCTCTTCCACATTTCTATCACTCTGTCACACAAGCTCTCCTTATAGATAAAGAATATATAGATAAGTTTCTCCTGATCTAGGGAACAGCTTGCATCAAGAGGCTGGGATATTACTTGCAATGTATGCGAGTCTGCACAGCATGGTTCTCCTACTTTCTTTGTACTTGTTGCAAACAACAGAAGCATTATGCAGCCAAAATGTTCCACCCTAAAAGTCACCGCTAAGGCAGTACACAGAAACCCGGACTCTGAAATAGTTCATCTGTCATATTGTATATCTGGGAAAACAACAGTTTACCGGTTTGTTGCAATGACAGTCACTGTGCAACGAGGAGGTAAATCCCTAAAGAAGCATGAAAACAGTCATTGTTTTTACCTCGGCTGTCTTCACACTCATGTTCAAGCCAATATTGCAGTTTATGCAAGCTGCACATTGCCTCGTATCAACATGAGCAACATGTGCCAAAAAGCATGTGAACGTGTGGTAAATATATATATATATATATATATATATATATATATATATATATATAAAAATACACCTTTACCTTAAAGTTTTAGCCATTTAGTTGGCATATTCAAAGGAAAACATTGGGAACAGATGTATAAAGGCGTATCATTTATGGCAGCAGCTAAATATTTTGGAGTTTCGTTTCAAAACGAGCAGGATGCACTGAAACTTCAGGTGGGCAAGTTGTAATTGGAAACTTTGCGGTGTCCCTCATATAGTCCTGAGAGTGCTAAAAGTTAAATGTGTTAATAGCACAATTCTGTTGAGCGAGGTCAAATAATGGCCAATTAAAAGCCCATTTGGGCCCAACCGCTGAGTCGGAAGCTGCACAGGTCCCAGCTTTTGAATAGGGTTTAAACCCTGTTGTCAAAGAGAATGTGATAAATGCCTTCCTTTCGAACCATAAAAGTTATATGGACAAAAGTCCTCAAATGGACATCAAAGCCAGGACACACACATGTACACTTCCCTTTAGCCTACATGAAACACACAGGAAACAAGGAATGCTCTCTAATTACTGGGCACATGTTGCACATTAAAACCTTGGAAGTCCAACTTCATCTAATCGAACTCTGCTGCCAGTGTGGAAGTGCACACGCTGAAATCCTCTTCAGATGATAACTACCTACAGCTGCCTCCACACACTCCCACACAGATGCTTCCAGCGGGGATCAAATGTGATCAACAGCTGCTAGATCATGTTGGGGATATTCTGCATCCCAAACATCCACGGCAGACAGAAAGTGCTGATGAGAAAGGCAGGAGTGGACAGAGGAAATACCCAGTGTGTCTGAGAGAAAGAGGCAGAAGGATCAGAGAATCCAGGAGGTATAAACTCAAGTTACAGGAATTCCTCTGGACTTGTATCAGCGTCAGTGTTGGGTTAGGTTTCCTTACATTCTCCGCTAGTGACCTCCAGAGAGGGGGAGTAAAACAGAGCTTCACAAAGCCGAGCAGGCATGCGTTTTAACCAATACTATTTTACTACAGAACCAGATAACAAAGCTGTAAAATATGCAAGTAAGAGAGGGAAAATAGTAGAAATGTCAAACAAGCTGCAACAACATTCCTCGACCTCCCAGGAGAATTAAACGTCGGACTTGTTCTAATGTTGACGCTACACAAACCGGACCCTTCAGGCCATACAAAAGCATTAGTGGGCCATCAAACTGATTAGTTCAACTTCACTTCATCCTTAAAGCGCCACACATTTGCAGCACCCATTGCCCAGCAACCACTTTCTGGCCGCTCCGGTAACCCCACCCTCATCCCACCTCCTCTACATAAAGACCAGTTGGGAGTTTGTGTGTGCGTGCATTGGTGGGAAGCCACACGCGCGTATTGCCGTGCACGCTGCCACGGTGAGAACAATTTAATCTAAAGAGCAGAGTGACATTTTGTAGGATTAACATATCATTAGCTGCCTCTCAGATGGGGCCTGTTATGCATTTGTATGTTGGAGCGTGACATCACAGCAAGCAGAGGGCGCTCCTTTGATGTAATCCAATTTTCCATTTCAACTTCACGCACAGCGTGGAGCACTATGCCTGCTTGCAAAGCCAATGAGGAAAAAAAAAGTGACATTTATTATGTCGCTTAGGTGAGCCATCATACAGACTCTGTTGCTTCTACTCTGTATTTCCTTATCAACGTGGAGCTGACTCCCTTTGCAGGAGATAGTGTTAAAGAGTCTTATCTTTCACCTAAAAACTCTCCTTTTTCACACTTTTTTTCTCCAGGTCATGTGGAAATCAACGGTCTTAAAATTGTATCTTCTGTGCATGAAGGTTAAATTTAGAAAAAGGCCAGGATGACTGTGTACTTCTGCTATACTGGGGGGAAAACTACAAGAAATGAAGAAACGAAGGATTCTGCAGGACACTTTTTGCACTAAAAACCATCACTGTTCCTGGAGAATGAAGATGTATAAAAATCTTTAGTCAGAGGTAATAGTTAGGATAGGCTACAAGGTTAAACTGAATTGATTTGTGTTTTCTGATAATGTGAATGTTTATATAAATAAAAAATACAGTTCTTTCTTTAGGTTTCATGGTGGTTTGATGCAACGCTTAATATTGAACGCGATACAAGTAAATAATCACTAATACAAACAGAAATAAGGAGAGACGGTCAGAAATCAATAATGTAATTTTACACCATCACACTTGATTTGTCATAATGGCTTTCTTTTCCAAAGTGAGGAAAACATGGGTGTAAATAATATCAATTATAGGCCACCAGTAACTAAGCAAACATGCACAATAACAGGGTGTTGAAACTGGAGCATCCAAATGGAATGTATTCATTGTTAATGCTATTATTTACGCCTGCGTTAAATCCTGTTCCACTTCTCTGCAGATCGGGACCATTGTCTGGGCTGATGAGAGCCTCTTTAATAGGCTCACTGGGTAGGCTTTTAATTGACCCTTCGCTGAATTAGTCTTCAGTCATATCTGAGCAAATAGACCAAACTTTTGCTAATAACCCAGCTAAAACTCTTTCTGACCCTGTATACCGGACTGGCTGCCATTATTGGTGCAAACTGGAGTTATATTGAACATCATATCAGGCTAATTACCAAAACTTAAGTCCTTAGATAGATTCAATCTTAACCTGTAAAATTTAACCAAATGTATTTCAGTGATTGTTTATAAGAGAAACACGTACATTTTGATGTTCAAGCAGAGCAATTATTTTATTTTTCCTGGAAAAAACTGACTTGTTTCACGACATACCCGCCCAACTTCTGTTCATAAAGGAATTTTTGACCAGTGGAGATAAATTACAGTCTGCTGTAAAAACACCACATTGACTCAGATAATGCAGCCAAAGCAATGAAATCAGTCCATCTCCAGTTTAAACCACATGACCAATAACCTGAAGACAATCAACCAGGCTCACAGCTAAATAATACAGTAGTCAAATGAACCAATATGAAAAGTTGGGTCATCACCATATAAACACAAGCAGGGTTATTCTTAGCTAAAGTTTTATGCTCGTCACAGTTCATTCTTTATGCTGTGCTGTTATCATTACTCCCCCTATTTATCTGGAAAGAGAGAAACCCCTCAAACTCCCTTTATTATGAAACAACAGCCCAAATACTTCCAGTCAACCTTGAAGAATCAGCCAGGACTAAAGCATGCACATCTGCGTTGCACTTGCATGCATAAAGCTGGAAAAGAGCTATAGAATTTAATGTGTGGCACGGTGTTTATTAAAAAGGTGGATGTTATATATAGCTAAAAAGATAACTTTTCCAGTGTGATTTGGAGGATTTTAAATGGCAGTGTTATTGATAACTGTGCAAACAGACTGATTTTTCCAGTGTAACAGCAAAGCCTGTGGTGTGTTTTAATGTATGATGGACACAGAGCTGGATGATGGACAATGGCTCTGGCGTCTCAGTGCTCACAGGTAAAGAAAGACTTAACCCTCTCCTGTGTCATTCCCTCCCCCAGGGCTTAGGAACAGTGAGCAAGTGAGTGGGAAATGAGGCCCTTACTGGAAAACTGAACCTACCTATTTACTGGCAGGAGGCTGGGTGTGCATACGAGGGGTGGTGGGTTTTAAAAGGGATGGGAGGGGGGGTTGTTAAACAGCTTTTTTGGGGTGTTAATACATCTTAAAGTTTGGGAAAACACAGGAATGATTATTTTATCACATTGTCATATTGTTTTTCTGTTTCATTTATCATATTTAAGTTAATACAAACTTTCAAACCCAGTTAAATTAATAGCAAACATCAGTCTCATCAAATAAAAACCGCATCACAAAACAATGAATAAATGGTCTTGTACTTGTATAGTGCTTTTCTACACAGTGTACTCAAAGCGCTTTAACACTATATGACACATTCACCCATTCGCTCACACAAACGCTCACACAC
>JBAMIG010000018.1:5388847-5407756 GCA_037177335.1 Kiunga ballochi | reverse complement strand
GACGCCAGAGCCGGGACTTGAACCACTAACTCACTGGTTACGAATTGACCCGCTCTACTACATGCGCCACAGCCGTGGTGATGGAACCTCATGGATGGAGATTTTTTGGCCAGTTCAGCACCAATTATAGTTATATGAAGCCTCCCCATGACCACTACAAACCAGTATCCTAAATCCAACCACCACCAAACACTGCATCAGGGGCCAAGTTTTTAATGCCATCTTTTAAGTCACTCTTAGAAAAAAAACAACTAACTTTTAAAAGAACTTCAACAAAAATAAGTTATGCCCCTGTTCACCAGTAAGTCATGATGGGTCTGTTAACAATGAGTAGCATCCTGCTGGGCCGGCAGTGCTTTAAGTGGAGGCTCAGGCAGTGGGCACACACATGCTACTGTAACTTAAAAAGATTGATGTGCAATCCCAATCTGTTACTGGTTATGTGAATGACTTACACTGCTTTGACTTGTGCAGCAGATTAATTGACTTGGTAAAAAATACCAACACTATAAAGGCATCGAGTGGCCAAATGTTTTATGATGAATGACTGTTAAAAAAAAAAAAAACTAATTTGGGTCTCGCAGATTTCTTTCCAGCAGCAGGAAGGACTTCTCCAGGCTCAACAGAAACCAGAAGTGTTATGGAAAGAAAAAAGACCTCCAGCTAATGCTATTTGTTATTCTTCCTGACCAGATGACTAACCTAAGAAAAAGCTAGTTTCCTGTTTTACATGCCTTTGTAGCCCGTTTGCCCAGAGCAAATGATGCACCTAAAAAGGTCTTTTGAATCCTACCTTGTCTTTCCAATTATCAGAAAAAGCAAAGTCTTCACAAAATGTGCATGGACGGACAAAATGTGCACGGACAGGACTTCTAACAGTTGCCGAAACATGTGCACAGTTACTACAGGGGCCTCTCTGCTTTGAATGGATGGTGTGGTACAGATTAACCAGACTCTGCATGTGTCTATTCCCCATAAGTGCACGTGTGTGCACACATACGGTCTATATATGTGTGTGTGTGAGAAAATCCAGCTCAACACGCGTGCCTGTTCCTCTCCAGGGAACTAGGTGAAGAGCCACTCAGCTCTCTTTGAAACTAAGGCCATATGGCCCACAGTATGGTTCTATAGTACACACACATAATACTATTACACTATAGGAGCATGCATTTGTGTGTGTGTGTGAGAGACAGAGAGAGACAAATGCAGCAAGCTTGGATTTTGAGACACCAGAAAAATAGGTAAAGGCTTCAGTAGATTGAGATGTTCTATTTATTCCCATAGTGTGAATATGAGTGGACTTCTGTGCAGGACTCACCTCGTTGTCATGGTGCTGGCAGAAGCTCATGCGATCCTGGAACAAGGACAGCAGGGCAAAGTTGTTCTGCAGGGACTGGGCGAGAGACACGGCCACGCCAGGCTGACCCGCGTTACTGTTGACCCGGCCAAGGTGGAAACTCTCTCCCAGGCGCTCGATGAAATGGTCCTTGGTCAGCCGCACCCGCAGGTGTGCCCGCACGCAGTTGTCACACAGGTACTCCTGGCAGTCAAGGCAGTGGGATGTGGCTGGGTTCTCCTCATCACAAGAGCTGCACTGAGGCTCCCCCATGCTGTGAGGGTGCAGCAGGCCTCCATGGGGGTGGAAAGCGGAGGAGCCTCCAATTAGGCCTCCGCGGTGGTGATGGTGGCCGTTCTTATTCTGGATCTGATCTTCTGAGCTCACCACCACATCCAGCAGATTGCTGAAGAGGAAGTTGGAGGAAGGAAGGGAGTCTACCCCAGCCTCAGAGATGGAAAACTTCTGGTCGCAGGTGGGGCAGCGTAGCTTGAGGGGGTCATTGGGGCTCCGCTGACCCTCCAAGCACTGCCTGCAGAAGGTGTGCAGGCAGGGCAGGACGTGGAGCCTCTTTGAGGTCTGGCTGGACGTGGACGAGTTGTGCGAAGAGGAGGATGAGGTAGAAGAGCTAGAGGAGATGGGAGCCGAGGAGCCGCACAACTCCTTGCAAAGCGGGCACGTCTGCAGGTCCGAGTCTGGAAACGAAGCCATCTGCAGCGAAACAAGGCTCAGTTCACAACACGCGCAGGAATGAGGTGGAGGTTTTCATCTGAGGACACATCAGTCCGTCCTGACACAAAGATAATGTGGCATCTGAGGTAGATTAATGAGGCGTTTATGGGAAGCGGTGCGAAACCGTATTAAATAAAAGTTATACGAGTTTGTCGGATGCAAAACAGGGTTGTCAGTTTCCCAACAGTTACAGATAGACTACAACATTAATATGATTAATAATAAAGGTCTGAGATCAACTCAGGTGTGTAAGGCGTTTAGGAATGGGGGGAGAGATCTGAAAATGACACGAGACTAAACGAGTCGTCTGTAAAGAGGTTTCCGGTGGCGATTCGTCAAAATAAAGTCACAAATGGAGTGAGTGGATCGGCGTTGTCTCTCCTCCCCCACCGACCGGGTAACATGATTTCTGGGCTCAGCGCTACTTCCCAGCACCTACACGAGCGAAATACAATTCACACCTTTCCCTGTATTGCATGCTCACCACTTTCGAGGGAAAAGAAAAGAAAAATAGAGCCAAACGGGCCTGAGGTCCACCATAGGGATCTTGTCAGGCAGCGTCTGGGGTTTGGTAGTAGCTGCGCGAGCCTTACAGCGAGAGACCGTGAATTATTCATCAAAGCAGCGACCTCATAGCGTGCTTTGGGTCGTTTAGATATTAAAAAACAACCACGGCGAGACCCTGAAAAGCCCCAAACATCTGACAGGTCGTCTAACCCTTGCCTCTGAGGGTGAATTCATCGGTCCACTTCATGGAGAGGCCGCTTCCAGCTCTCCCTCCCCCGTTCAGTCTGTCGGCTGTCTGGCTCTCAGCGTGGAGGAATGCGCAGGTTTTTCTCATCCAAAAATGCTGCCTTGCAACGAGCGCACCTCGCTAACTTGGTTGGTTGTCGTTGTTCGCAGTTGGGCGAATTAACAATCATCTAATCACAAGTGAAGCCCTCTTACGAGCGCGTGTTGTCAGGACACCGCTCTCCTCTGGCTGAGGGGAAAAATGGACCCACTTCCGTCCTGAGGGAAGAGAGAGGGGTGTGTGCCAAACGCTCGCTCCCGTTAGGCAGGGAGTGTGGTCACGTGCTGCATGCGTGCGTGCAGTAGTGCAGGCGCGCGACGGTCAGCTGAGTGACTCATGCATCATTTTGTTTCTACGTTGGCCGCGTGAAAGTTAGAAGGGATGAAAAGTAGGACTCATTTCCTGAAACGGATCTTTTATTCAGAATGAACATAAATGCATCTGATACACAGAGAGCAGCGTTAAGGTTCAAACTGGTCTCCAACCAGTATAACCATGTGGTGGGCTGTGGTAAACGGCTGCTGTTTATTTCTAAATATACAGGCTTACAAAAAGATTAAATGAAGCTAAAATGGCTTTTAGCCATTTTATATTTTAGTTTACGTACACTTAAAATTATGGACTCATACTTAAATGGACTCAAAAATTAATGAATAAATAATTAATTTGTGTTTGTGTGACTATTTCCTAATAATAGAATGAGAAACAGCAAAACATCTGGGTTTTAATAGGTTTTTGGGGCTCATGACTCACACAGAAGCACAATTCCTATCATTCATAACTCATTGCAAATTATTTCTGCAAATCTACAAAGCAACATTAAATCGTTTTATTGAAGGAGTAAAATATTAGAACAAACCCAATATTCATTTCCATTTGTGCCATGTTTATTTAACACAGAACTGCTCAGTTAAACTATGTAAGGGGAAAGATATTTCTGACAGGACTGAATCAGCTGGTGGAGGTAGAATGTAAACACAGCATTAAAGATAAGCTGCTCTGCTTATCACACTGTTTACAGAGTTAAAGGAGGCCTCAAAGAAAAGGGTGGAGACCTGCTCTTGTCTTTCTTCTGCTTCCACCCACAAAAGGTAGGATCAGTTTAGACAACTTCCTTTTTAAACCGATATTGTTAAAAACAAGGCATGTAATTTGTTTTTTTTTTCTGATATTCAAATTAGGACGATAAGTCTGCTCCTCTTATTTCCCCTTTAAATATAAAAAAAAAAAAACTACATAACCTTGCTTTCTATTAACCATAACTAGAGCAGAAAAACATCCAAATAGTCTTATTGAGTTAGGGGTTATCATCTAAGTGAGATCATGGGAGACATTTAACTAAATTAATCTGACGCAGGTCACGAAAGTTGCGCCATTTATCTAAGGCGCTAACAGAAAGAATAACAATGGGAGCTGATTTATAGAAAGCAAGCGCGTGCAGCTGAAAAACATGCCGCTAATTTTACAATGACAGCTCATAAATCTGCAGCACATCCTCAGATCACAGCTCAGGAGTCCCTGAAAGGGATAGCTGGACTCCATTCAGAGGCATCACATCAGACACGCAGGATGTCCGGAGCAGAAGAAGTTCTCATTAGAAAATTATGGCGGTGCTGCTCAGAGCAAGACAAAAACCACACAAGCAGCCTGTCTTATGATGCTCCACATCTCTGCATGGCACAAAGGGAGGCGCCTGTTTCCCCACTGGCATGTAATCTGACTGAATGGACCCAGACCACCACGTGCACATCTGCGGGGCTCATTTGGAAGTTTGCTCACCTCTTATCTCACATCTCATGACTGTCTCAGATATTAAGATGTTTAGGAAAGTGGGAAATCACCCCTTAGGAGAAGCTTCAGTTTGTCTCCTCATCACTTATGCTTCTAAGCACGATACGCATTAAACTGCTGCAGCTTGTGGAGGACCTCGCGCGCACATGGTGAAGCCATGAAGAAATGAAGCACAACACTGTAAGGACACTGCATCAGAGTAAACAATCCATGTGGATGTGAGGAATATGCTTTTGTGGATTAATGTGAAGAAGTGGTAGAAGTTCAACTGCTGCTGCAGTTCAGTGCTGCCCCCTGGTGGTCGCGGAACCGGAACTGGAAATAAAAAAGATGTAGCTAATCTCAGTCACATGCAACCCTTATAAACACCAATTATGTATCATTTTATTAGCAGTCAGGTTTGTAGAAATTTCCTCATGGGTAAACACGAGATCCTGACTTATAAGAGCAGTTACATCACCAGGGATGTTTTGGCTGATCTAATATTAAACAAAAGTGCATCTGAGTACCAAATCCTGGCAATGACATGGTTATTAACCCGGTTTGAACCCTTTTTCTCATCAGAACTGCCTCAGTTCTACCCTGTGTTAGAAATATTACCATGAAGGCATCACACAGTAACTGCTGATTCATCCGCAGCAGCCATGATGGGAAGCTCCCATTCAAACCACATCCCAAAGCTGCTGTTAGTGGGAGATCTGGAGATGATGGAGGCCGTTGGGAGTACGGTGAAGAAACCAGTTGGAGAAGGTTTGAGCTTTGTGACATGGTGCATCCTCCTGATGGAAGTATCCATTAGAAGATACCACATAGTGAGCAACAATACACTCCATATACTGATCCGTTCATGTTAAAGAGCTGATGTTTTAATCAAAAATGTTCCACAGATTATTTTACCATAGTTTACACCATGTTCTGACTTTAGCATGTAAACGTTGCAAACAGACCAGGCAACATGTTTCCATTGCTACTGTTGAGTCTGTGTGAAGTGTAACTGCAGCTTTCTGTTCTTGACACCGTTGTCGTCCATCGCTTAGTTTAGCACGTCATACATGATGTTCTCCATGCCTTGGTTGCAACCAGTTGTTCAACAGTTGCTTTTCTACCATCTCCATCAGTCTGTCCATTCTCTGACACCAACCAGTTAGCAGCTGCTGTTTCACACCAGTGTCTGTGTGAAAATCCCAGTAGATCAAATTTCTGAAACACTCACACCAGCTCATCTGGCATGAATAACAATTTAAAGTTTTTAAAATTCACTATTGGCCTTTTTCTGATGTTTACTTTTAACTTTTCTATTATATCCTACAGTAATTTGGCAGATGGCTTTATCCAAAGCAACTTTGTTTATACCTGATATACACATTCCTTTATCTCTCTCTCTCTCTCTATATATATAAATAAAATTACCTATTTGTGCTGAAATGTTATTAAAAACATTACTAGTAAGGGAATAAGGGGTCACTGCATCCAGTCTGTAGAGAAACCAGCTTTTTGTTTAATAAAATCTTCATACAAAGAAAATGTAAATCACAGCTTATGAACAAGCAACAATTGAGTTATAGACAATCAATAGAATAACATAATACTGCTGAAGACTAAACACCATTATAAATATTTATATTCTATTTACAATTAACCCAACACTGTAACAACGGCGCTTTACAAATTATACTGACTGTTTCCCAAAAATCTTTCTTCAAATAGAAAAACTACATGAACATTGAAGTGACAAAAGGAAACAAATGTAACAAATAGAAATCTTAAAACAATGCAAACAAAGCGTAAAGTTCTGGTGTTAGTCTGTGGTATATTTCAGTCAATGACCAAACCATGACCACCAGTGTATGAGTGTGAAGCCAACAGAATCGTACACTTCCCAATTTCATTGATCCTTTTTAATTGTTCAGTGAGAAACAGATGCTGAACCGAAGATGTCTGCATGTAGCTTAGTGTGCCCATATTTCACTGGCCCATAAATGATTGTGTCGGATCCAGCGGCGCGCGGAGGAAACGTCGAGCCTGAACACTTGCTCTTGTGAGGAGTTAACCGTGGTATAGTGCACAGAGAGTTTGGGCTGAAGGATGCAGGCTGCAGAGAGGAGGCAGCTGCCGGCAGAAAGGTACTCGCTCTCACAGCTTTGAGTCCTGCAGGAGGAGGATGCATAACCACATGGGTCTGCGTGCATTCAGACACTTTTTCACAGGAGAGCAGCAGGGAGCTAATTATGGAAAAACCATGTCTGCATTTCTATTATATTTTAGTTTAAAAAGAGTTTTTAATCATCAGTTTTAGGGTGGTTAGTTGTTTTTAATCAGTTCTTCAGCAGGTTTAGTTCATTTTTATCACAATTTAGCTAACTTATGTTAGATAAGTGTTAGCATAGTTTAGTCTTTTAGCTGCTGCTGTGTGAATGAACCACTAATACTTATACAACTTACAGCCTACACAGTGTATAACTTTTATATATTACACAAAAAGTAACTTATTGTGTTTTTTTAAATGTTATTGTTGATTTAGTTTAGTACCATAAAAAAGAAATCCTGAATTTAAATATTTATTGAGACTCTCATTGCTACCTTATGTTTTATATATGATCGGCATCTAAAATCCCTTTAAAAACTCCATTAAATGACACCACAGTTACACAAATAAATAAATCTACGTACTGTAATTTCAGTTGCTTTGTGTTGTAAATGATAGAAAACATGTTTTACTCTTTTCCTAAATAGCAATGCAACTCAAAAAGTAAAATATATTGTTACAATAATTTTAACAGCATTTATTTTATCACTATGTTCATTTTTTAGTTTTTTATTTAGTCAAATGTTATGAAAAAAAATGATATTGTTCTAAATTTGAATATTTATGTCATAATTGAAACACTTAAATTATTACCTATACTTTTTAATAACTTTGAAGCCAAAGTTGTGCAGATCATAAACATAAAACAGAATAAATAACACTATGGATAAAAAGCAGCGTGTCATCTTTATATTAAAAGGGTTCAAATCCAATCAGATTTTCTAATGTTTCAGTGTCTCTAAAGAACTTTGAATCCCTGCTGTGCAAATGAAATACACATAAAACTGTTCAGCACGTATTATTATTATTATTATTATCAAACTGCCTGAATGTTCGCTGACCCCAATGCGTACAGACCACGTAGTTTAAGACACACACAGATTTTACCTTCTGAGAGTGATGCTGAGAGACGCTGTGCTGGTCTCTGGAAGAGGGAGGATGACGGACGCGTTGACAGTGACGAACATCTCATAGATGAGAGCCAGTTCGACCTCTCTGAGTCCGCAGGGTACGATGAGCGACATGAAACCAGTGGGAGCAGAGACTCCAGAGTAGTAGCCCACATTCAGAGAGTCTGAAGGTCACACACACTTCTGAGTGTTCACATTCAGATGAGTGAATGCAGACTGACTACGGGATACTTACGTCTAAAAACCTCCCGAGCCCGCAGCCACAGGTTTTGCTTCCCCAGTTTGTGTACAAGGGCCTGCAGCATAGATGGTTCAATGGCCAGCTTCTTAGACAGCATGAAGTCCACAGTGTCGGAAGCTACAGGAAGGACATTCCTCTCCACACACACTTGCAGATGAGAGTTAAACAAAGGACTGTACCTGGAGATGTCTACCAAGTCTGAGGGGGAGAAACAAACTCATATACATAACAGGAAACACATAAAATGCATCAAAAATAAAAAAGTTTAGTAAAAAGAACCTTGTTTTTGTTTGATGCTGCGAGAAAATGAAGCATAACATGAAACCTTACTATGGCTTCTGATCCATGTCAACAGAGCAAGTTTCACCAAACTTAGAACAATGAGATGTATGGAGAGCGCCTCTCCTCTCCCCGTCTGCCCCCCACCAGCTCACCATTTGCCTCTTTAATTCCAGGGAGATTACAGAGCACCTCCAGCGTGTCTCTGTGGGAGGCTTTCTTAGCCAGACACATCAACACATGGGTCCTGCTCTCCAGGTCTGCTGGCTCACACGGCCACGAGGACGAGCTCAGGAACCATTTGTTTTCTGAATCAACAGGCGGCAGACAGATGCACAAACAAGAGGAAAAACACAATTACACAAAAGCTTGTTTAAGAGTTATTTACAAGACCCAGATAAAAACAAGGTGAAGATGTTAACGCCTCTGCTTTAAACTGGTTGAGACAGGATATTCAGTTTGGTGAGATTTTAAAGGTACGGCTGCAGAAAACTTTATTGAATGAGCTTGATGAGACGTCTTATGTTTAGGCATGGTTCTGTGTAGATTTTCTGCCAAAAGCAGCAAAGAGTCATCTGCAATTATCCTACAAACATAAGGAAAATCTAAAGCATGTCAAAGCGATGAGTGGTGCAGTCATTCACCTTTCCCTGCTCATATAAGGATAAACAGGAAGGCATTTCAATTATCCTCTTTAAAGAAACGTAAGTATTTCAAAGTTATCAGTACAAAATAGTTGGACATGTTGAAGCAAACCAAAGCCTTGTGAAGCACAGAATTACCAACATGTCTGCCATGAAATCAACTCCATGCTCCACAGCATGTTAGCGAAAGCGCCACCTGCTGGCCATGTGTATGTGATGCTTTTGAGAGGAAACTGACCTGGTGTCAGAATTTCAGTTTCTCTTTTTCAAAGCCACTCATGCAACTCAGATTGTGATTTGTTTCTGGATTTAAAGAGTCGTAATGCCTTCTATCTTGTACCTCTTTTAGCAAGGCTGGCCCCAAACTTTATATCTCAAAGAGGATAAAATGGAAGTGATGGTTTTTGGTCCCAGTGGCGTCCAGTATGAATCCTTCGTCAGGCTTTTAAAAGCCTTTTGTGTCAAACCTAGGTTTTAAGGTGGGCAGTGATTTTATATTAGACATATTACCTCTGTAGTAAAGTCTTTTTTAATAATTACAGACAGCTAAAGTGAAACCTTTTCTCACACAGAAGCACATTGAAACAGTAATTCATTACATCTTAGCTGGATCACTGTGATGCTCTTTATTTTGGGGGGAGCCAGTCCTCCCTCGCATGACTCCAGTTGTTGCAAAATGCTGCTGCACCTCCTAACAGGAGTACCTAACAGGTAACACATAACCCTCATTTTGGCTTCTCTCCACTGGCTGCCAGTGCAACACAGAGTTCCTTTCCTCTCCGAGCTTCTCCACCTCCATGCTCCTGCTCAGTGCCTCAGGTCAGCTGACCTGCTGCTCCTGCATGTACCCAGGTCCAAACAGAAGCTCAGAGGGGACAGAGCTTTTCCAGTGGTCTGTCCAAATTTATGAAAGGAGCTCCTCTCTACATCCAACTGTCCATTTTATCATTTTGGTTGGTTATGTGTCGCAACAAAACAGGCCCTTTCAAAGCTACAACAGGTCAACCAGTTAAGTCAAATAAGATGCTCTAGAGGAGAAACTGCTGCCAGTGCAGACGGATGATTTTTCTGGAGTCCACGTAAAAACTATGGTTATTATGACCGAACAGAGCAGGGATCCACAGTTACAGCAGAAACAGGAAACTACCACTCTGATCTGGGCTTTGCTGCCGCTCTAAACAAATGATAATTATTGCATGTTTCTACACAGGGGGCTCTATTAGAAAAGTTCTCTTTGTGGTTAGCATCACATGAAGTTTCGATGCATCCTCCATGTTTTTCTGTGTCAGAAACACAGCCGATCCTGAGTCATCCCGGCGTTCATTATAATCAGAACAAACACAGGTTACCTCCTCAAGTCTGATGAGGTTAGTTAGGCTGACAGCTATTACCTCTGAGTGTGTTAAGAGCACCCTCCACACTGCCGCTCAGGAGGAAGAGCTCTGCTGCCACGGTGACCAGGTAGCAGCGAGATGCTCCATCATCATTCCCAAAAAAACTCTTCAGTGTTGTATAGCTGACTTTTAAAAGGGACATTATCTCCACCACTCTGCAACCCTGCATTACAAGACAATGCACAACAAGGTCACTAAGAGAACCCAGATGCAGAAAGAGGCATGAAGTCCTACCACCTTGGCCCAGTGATGGGTTTTGTGGTATCTCAATATCAACGAGATCCCAATTCTGCCAAGAGCATTCTTGATCAGGCTGTCGTCGCTTTCATTCTGACAAACTTAAAAAGAGGATAAAAGGATCAGGAATCATCACACACTACGATGACGCTAACAAACATTTCATGAGAGCTCCTACCATTCTCTGCAAAGCCAGCAAAAGGCAGTGAAAGCTTGTCTTTGCTCTCAGACAGCAGTGCGATGGCGATACGACCGCTGATGCGCTCCACTTTGCTAAGATGGTTGCTGGATTGGCAAATAGAGCGGAAAACTTCTCCCATCCGCTTCCAGTCCTCTTGCTTTATGCAAAGCTGAGAAGAGAACATTTATAACTATCCAAGACTTTCACACCCATCACTAATCAAGAAAAGGAAGCAGAAAACTCACCTCTATTTCAATGATAGCACAGGCTAAATGTAGGTTTTCTGGATTTAGCACAACAGGGGAAAACCTTGGAAAACAAGTTATTGAGCTTTTATAATATGATTAAAGAAAAAACAAGTTGTGGATTAACAACCTTTGAAAGCTCGTCTTATTAAAGAAAGATGTACCACTTACTTTTGGTTGACAGACGTAGAAACGGCTGAGTTTGGATGAGCTGCCTGCTGGAACACCGGGGCATTTTTTATGCAGTCAAGGCAATCCAAGCCCAACTCCAAACCAACACTGGCCATCTACCAACAGACATGCACAGTCACGTCTAATACATACAGTAATAATAAAAACACACATGGATATCAGCTCGTAAAGCCTTGCAGTATATACACAACACAAACGAGACAGATTTACCTTGAATGTGAGCTGCAATAGCTCCGGTGCTAAGCTCATGACACCTTTCTCTCTCACACAGCTAAAAAGGTCCAGCAGAAACTCGTGGCTGGGCTGGTTACAGGAGAGGAGGGGAACACGTTAATCAGCCCTTCTAATAAGGTTTTACATGCTTTTTTTACTGGAATACAAGCTATACTGAAGCATGAGGGCACTGCAGGATTTAAAACGGCACGGTGTGCAAGACCAGAACCGCATCCTCGTAATGCATCATGGGTATTTACTCCTCTCTGATTGGTCAGTTTCTAATTATGCATTTCCATTTCTTCATCATTTTACTTGTTTTTACGCCACTATTTGGATTAATTTTTAACTTATTCGTGCTTTAAATTATTTAACAGAAGTATTTCTTTTGTTTGCTCATAAAGACGCAACCATTGCTGTTCTCCACCCTGAGGCATTACTAGCTGATACGAGCCGTACTGCGACTCGACACCGTACCCCTCACCAGGCCCCACCGTACACAGGCAGTATAAATCTGCTTTAGATGAATGATCATAGCACTGACCACAATATTGTGAGTTAGGCAGACGCTGATAACTGAGAACACATCAGACATCATGCCAGCTTTTAGCAGGGCCCACAGGAGGAACAGCAGCATTGGCTTGGAGAAATACACTCCTGGTGGGTTGTTCTCATAGTATCCAGTGAACACTGATGCTGGAAATCAAATACAAGACAGCAGAAAGAGCCATCACCCAAAGATAAGATTAAAAGATTTAGAAAGTTCAGTTTAAAAAAAAGGAAAGTACCTGCATTAAAAGAAAACTTACCAGCTTTCTGAAGGCATGACAGATTTTTGCTGAACCGCATCACAGTGTCAACGCAAAACTATCAGAGAGAAACACACAACACAGATTCAACTCCTCACATGTTCACAAGTCCTGCTGCAGCTCAGCAGAGGGCAGTATATCCTGTCATACAAAATCCCCTTTAATCACTCATTTCTCACAATGAAAGGCTAAATATTAGAGTTTCCAGCAATCTAATGAATGAATTAGTGTAAACAAAGCGTTTTATGTGGCTTTCAAGCTGAGAAAGTGAATCTTTTACGGAGCATACCTTCTCATCTCCTTCCACAGGCAGATGCTGGAAGCGACAATTCTTGAATCCACAGAACTGTGATTCACTGAAATACTGTCTGCAGTACTGAGGAGTTAGAAGATGCTCTGCTTTACACATATGACACATCACATAATATACATTACTCATCCTTATTCATGATTTTGACTTTACTCTCAAAGACTGCACCCCAACCTGCATATAAACCATTGAATTGGGAAGAACGGAGTCTAAACTCAGGGCTAAGAGGAGAGGTTTCTTAGACACATCTCTTTCAAATAACAGGTCAGTGTACGCCTGTGGATATGGATGAAGAGTAAGCGTTTGTGGAGGGAAGATGGTTATAATTTTGTCATGTGAAAAACACTTACTGCATTAAATTTCTGGCGCCTGAAATCCGTCACGCTTGCAGAGTTTTTGATCCACTGACCTGCATGAGGAGCAAAGACAAATAATTTAAGATTCGCTCACAAGACTCTGCACCTGACACCTCAATTCAACTAGAAAGTTATGGTGCCCCCCACTTCCCATTCACACTCACCAAATCCAGCCCCCATGAGTGGGGGGATGTTGGGAAGGGAGCTTCCTGTGTGGATGGGCTGGCTCCTGTTGACATAAACAACGTGATCATGCCAACACGGAACCGACTCAACACTAAGAAGCAACGATCATGTGACTTGTGTGTGTCGCTACCTTTTCAGAGCGCTGTTTACATAATTGTTGTTGGTGTCAGACTCAACCTGTTTAAAAAACACACACACACAAAAGAGGCAACTTTGAACTTCTTACACAAATGTAACAGTCTCTGGTCAAAGCTCCTGGAGGGTGGTGTGCAGTTTTGGTAAACCATGATGAAATGCACATGAACTGATTTGGTAAAAGGTGTTCACAGAGCATGCATGCAACAGAAGCTCTGCTTATGTTTTCTGCTTAAACGCCAGAAAGCAGAGGCGGTGCAGACTGCATTACATTACCATGTGTGTCGTTTGCTTGTCATTGGTAGCGCATGCGTTTTGCAGTTTGGTCGGGTTAGCGTTGCATCGTGGTCTCCATGGTCTGCTGTCGCTCTCCTCTGGGAAATAAAAAGTCACATTTAAGTTCATTACTAAAAGGAAAATAAATTGATGTTGTGGCTCTTTGTGTTTGCTCAACAAGAATGGTTTATACCTTTGGTATGAGAGCTACCGCAGTGAAAGTCTCCTGCCACCGTTGCCAACCTAAAAACACAAAAGACATTTTTTCCACAATAAAAGCCTCTCTGTTAGGAAAAGCAGCCACATCTTAAGATCTCACCTTCGTTCTAACTCCACTTGTGACATTTTCCCCCCTGAAATGGGTAGTTTCTTCTTATGGGTCTCTGCGGCTCGGGCGGGCCCCAGTCGGAGCAGGTTCTGCTCGGGCAGGTTTTCAAACAGAGCCGGGTCTTCCTGGATTACTTCCACTAGCAGGATATCCTGTTCATAAGCGGTGAACTCATCCAAAACACCGGGCTGAGACGCATCAGCGTCCCCCGCTTCAGTGCTATCACTTTCTGTCTCTGCTGTTTCTGAAGGGCTTGATCTCCCTCCTCTGACAGAACTCTGCTCTTCCTCCTTTTCTTTCTCCTCTTCATCACTGCTGGGAGAAGAGCAGGCTTCGGTCAGAACACCTGAGCCATGGCTTGGCTTGATTTCAGGATCTATGGGAACTTGTTCCGAACTTCTCTTATCCTGATCTACATCATCTCCTGATTCATTTTGGCCTTCTTCCTTGTTCCGCCCACCCACATCTTCATCGCTGCTGGGAGAGGAATGACGTTTCACGGGACTATCACCAGTAAAAGTTTTCAATTCAGTCGAAACATTTTCTTCAAGCTGATCCTTGGAGTCATCATTACTGCTATTATCCATCCATGACACCAGATATTCAGCTGATGCTTTGTTCCTGCTCGCATCCATGCTCATTTCTTCCTCTTCCTCCTCCTCCTCCTTAGAACTGCTTGAGCTTGGGCTCGAGAGGGTTGTCCGGTACAACTGCCTTTGTGGTGAAGTGACAGGAGAGAGCACAGGAGGAAATAGGAACTCATCTAAACAGTGTTCCCCATTTATGTTATATAATAGCGAGTACTTGTGTTTAAAGGGGCTCATGCCGTAACATGGTTCCAGCTTTGGTGGGCTCCTCTCGAGGAGAACCTCATCATTCTTGTGTTTATCTTGGAGGAGGAATGGGGAGGAGACACATGAATGAAAGGAGTCAGAGTTGCACGGAAGACCAGAGGATAAAGAGCTACATGAGGTCATTAGGGTTTCCTTGCAGTAGAACTGGGACGTTTCCACAGTTTCACACTCCTTGACTTCATGCGGGATAAACGATGAAGGCGGGGGGGTGGGTGGCGTGGTTGTAAGACTACTTGAAGCACTCTTAGCAGATGGATCTAACGTAGGAGACACAGTTTCCTGGCCACTCGGGCTGAACGCTGAGGGAGAAGAGGTGGTTGTGGAGCCGCTGGTTCTGAGCCCGTTAATTAGCAACGGTGAGGCGGGTGATTCATGAAGGCCAGGCTCTCTTTGATGTCCATTTGAGACAGAACATGAAATTGCATCTGAGCAAAGATTAAGTGACCCTTCAGACTGCATACTGTACACTGAGATTTCCATCTTTGTTCTTTGTGAATTTGCAGACATAACATGAGATCGTTCCTCGGCTGCTGCTCCCACGATGCTTTCACCTTCCTGTTTTTGCTTTTGTGACTCTGGGAATGTGCTTTTGGTTTGGTTGCTGGATGATTCAGCCTCATGTAGATGCTCTTTAATGGAGTGATCATCCTTTGGTATAGGATCAGTAAACCCTGCTGAAGAGACCGCGGTAGCAGCGTGAGCCGTACACAGCAGGCGGCGACATGAAAAAGGCCAAGCCATGGATGTGCGTGTACACGAAAAATAGGTTTTTCTAACGTAAGGCTTCACTCTCTGGCAAGTGAAGGACTCTGGATCCTCCGTGTTCTCCTCATCTGTCTCACAGAAGGACTCGGAGGACATTTTTGTCCTGTTAGTTCCTGTGAAAACTTCTCTCTGCTCACAGGGTTCAATGGCGTCTGTCACAGCGGGGCAGGAAGTGCTGCCGTTTTCCACAAGCTTTATTCGCTTGTTTCTATGAACATCAACTCCAATCTGCACAGAGCCTGGTTCGGGGTCCTCCATGACATCTCTGCTGCAAATACCGGTCCTGTACTCCCCCTTCTCGGTGTGTTTTCCTACTGAGAAAGCAGCAGAACCAGTTGCACCGTCTGCATTTGTCCAGTTGTGGTTAGAGTCCAGAGTGGCTTCACCATGTGGCATCTCTGAACCTGTGTTTGGTTGCACCTGATGTTCAGTCAGACTTTGAGGCTCACAGATGTCATCCTCACTTGGGATGCAGAGAGAAGCTTCCTCTTGCTCAAAGCAAGCAGGTGAAAACTGAAACCCGGATTTCACGTCATTCTTGAAGCAACGCACATTAGTCTTGAGAGCATCTGGTAACATGTAGGAACAACAGTGACTGCATGCACCTAAGTATTTGCCGATGTCACAAAGTGTCACTTTGGGATACTGGTTTATCCAAACGATGATCTTTTCAGGTGTCTGACTAACTCCCTTATCTCTCTTGGTCTTAATCTCAGCTTTGGGGGCCTCTGGCTCCAGGTTGGAAAGTTTTAGGCTTTGTTTTCCTAATTTATTTTGCTGTGTGGAAATGTATTTGCATTCCCCACAGACAACACAGTGGGAGGCTCCGACAGATCTTCTTAAATACCTATCAGTAACCGCAGGTCCATTACAGTTTGGCTGGGTGTTTTGGCATATATCTGCAAGTACAGACAAAAAGATTTTAAAACAGCACAAAAAATAAGCTAAGGTAACTTTCTGAGACACTATTTATGGGAGATGGATTTGCAAAAAGCAAGCAGTTGTGGACTGGTCCAATGAATGTAGAGCTAGAGATCAATATGACAGCTATAAATATGCAAGTTTAGGGTGCACAATTAACATACTGCATTTGCAAATGTTAGTTGTGTTCAGAAGATATCAGCTCAGCCAGGACCAAAAAAAAGCCTCCCACCCACCACTATCAGCTCTACAACCTCCTCCCTTTAATGATATTTGTAAAATGAAACATGCAACAATCAAATTTACATGTACGACTCACTAACAGATTATTAGAATAATGATTTTAAATGAGCATTATTTGGTCACAAAATCTTTTAAATAGATACAACACACATCAACAACAGGGGGTATTTGTGACCTATAAGAAATAATAAATGCTGGATATTTTTTAAAAACTTTTATAATTTCTGCTGCATAAAAATGGAAAGAGAAAAGACTGACTGCTGGGCAACACTGTCATAACAAGCTGCGTATCAAGGCCATGCATTCATGCAAAGTGATGAAGGGCTGAATATGATCCAATTATTCTTCATATCATGTAGAAAACTCCCAGCCAGTAGTGGTGGATGCTAACATCATCTCCATCAAATTAAGTAAGGGTTAGCTAAATGAATGTGAGATTTACATCACGCAGGGGGTGTTTTTAAAAGACATAACAAGTGGAAATTATTCTGCTTATAGGACCAACTGCTTGGATTAGTAGATCAGCATCTGGTTTAATGTTCCCACATTATGATCAGAGAAGTTTATCACTGTTTTTACCATACTTTTTAAATTGGAAACATGTGGGATTGTCTCCCAAAATGTGGAAAATCCCAGTGCTAAACAAAAACACAAAGCAATAGGTTAAACATCAGTGTAGATGGACATTCGTGTTGATCAGTTATTGCTAGACAGGCACAAATGGATAATAATACCCAAAGCATGATCACCAGCACAACATGGCAGCCACTGCTACTAGCAGCATGCTAGTCTGTGTTTAGGTCAATTTGCACCATATAAGTAAATGTCTTTTGCATTAAAATGTAAAAACTACTCAAAAAAACTGTTATTTTGTTCAACTCAGAAAGTATATATGTTTTATCTTGTCATTAGCTTAGCATCTCACACAGCTAAATTCATCAAACTTTCATGCTAGCTAAAACCTTATGACCACAAATCAGTGAAAAGGTCAAGAAAAGGCAACAAAACTGCACGCGATGAGAATATACCAAACTTATTCAATACTTTAAAGCAATTAGCAAAAATAACCCCTAGGTGAATCTTACTTGGTGGCGGTAGGGAGGGAGTTCCTTTTGGCACTCGTGCCCAGAGTGAAGCAGCGGGCTGGGAAGCACAGCGCGCGGACTTGGCCTTCTCTGAGTTGTGTACCTCCACGCCTCTAGCACAACTATAGCTAGGTTTACAGCTAACCACACTCACTTTATACCCACTAACTGGCTCGTAACACGAATATTTCGAGATTTTTGTGGTCTTTCTTAAGACCAGGGGTGGGACTTTCTTCCGACAGGACATTTCGCTTGGTTTCCCCCTGCGTTGAACCTCTGCGCGTTTCGCGCAAACGCACCATGCAAACCCACACCTGAAATTGCCCAGTTTGTTGAAGTTACTCAACTTGTTCCAGCCTTTAGTGTTATGTTTACTGTCTCGGTACTTGCCTCTGGTGTTCGGCTGGTTCTGTTTGCACTCCATATTACTAGATAACAGAAGGCCCTTGTCCTTCTTTGCTCTCTGCGTACCTATGCAGTTCTCCACTCTATGGTCATGGGAGGCACTGGGCACATCCAGCCCATTTTCTGGGCCATGCTGTTGTGTTAAACGTGTCTGTTGTGGCCCAATGCTGATTCGGAGAGCAGTGTTTTCCTCTGACACTAACTCAGAAACGTTATTCTCTATTTTTTTCGAGGAATTATCTCTGAGGCTATCCGTTGACTTTGAGAGTCTTCGCCTCCGCGGAGCTATTTTGAGCTTAACGACGTCTTTTAATGAAACTCTGTTGAGTTTCACCTTCTTAGAAGATGAAAACATGCTAACTATTTGAAGCGTGGCTATATAATGCCACTCTCTTAACTGCTGCAAACAAATGTAAAGTTGTTCCGGGATATATAAAGTTAAAACCCTTTCACGAGCCCAAACATGTCCTTAACAAACAGAAGGTCAGATTTGTCAAGGAGGCGACATGGCGCGCCTCCAACACTGCGCATGCGCAATGAGACCCATGAAACGTCAGCTTATTTAGTTTATATTTATGAACGTATAAAAGTCATTTAAACAAAAAAAATTCAAATAGCAAATATGAAATATTCCAACAAGTTATATCTAGTAAATGATATTATGCACAATACATGTCTCAAACATTTTCATATCTATCTATCTATCTATCTATCTATCTATCTATCTATCTATCTATCTATC
>JBAMIG010000018.1:5336211-5348325 GCA_037177335.1 Kiunga ballochi | reverse complement strand
CATATGCTTTGTTGCTCCAGCCGAGGTGGAGAACTCCTTGTCTTGTTAAAGAAAGCTGAGATGATTGGAGGCTCAGTTGACTGAGCAATGTTTTTCCATCTTCTGGTGAATCGGTTTCTTCTCTTTAGCTGACAGAAGTGGTACCCAGGGTGGTCTTTTGCTTCTGTAAACCATCTCCCTTTAAGGTTGGATCTGCTGTACATTTAGAGATGGTTTTCTGCATACTATTGTAATAACATATAATTATAGCTTGTGTTATCTTTCTATCATCTCCAGCAGTTACATACCTGTCATTATTACCAATCACTCACAGTCTTATATGCAAATCCCACTGCGCCAACACCAGGAGATGATTGGTCCTCCCTGTCATACCTTCAACTTGATATCTTCTGATTCGCTACGACCACGACCACGACCAATCAGCATGGCCTCTGTCATTTATCCATCATAGAGCAACTGTTTGGGGAAGATGGTCTACCAATTACCTTGCAGTCTGATTGTGATGTGGTTTTGGTGCACTTTTGTTAGATATCTTTGATTTGTGGTGTTAGCTTAGACTATTTTTTGTTTGTTGGACTAGTATTTTAGTTTCCAGTAGTGTTAATACTGTTTTTTGTTCACTATTCTGTATTTCATTGAACTGCTGGTTTGAGTTGGGATCTGTTTTGATTTTTGTTTGGTACCTCATTATGTAAGTTGGAGTTGTTTAGGCATTTGTTTTATTATTTTTGCTGATTCGAGCAGCTCAGTTTATTTTTCTGTACTTCACACCTTGTTTGTAATAAAGTTAACTTTCACCACTTTACTCCTGCACCTTTGTTACCACTTACTTCCTCTGGCTAAGCTAGGCCGTTATACCAATCAATATACTCAAAATAATATACTTCTAAGATCAACAAGGCAGCTAGATCCAAAGTAAGGCTTTCTAAAAAATCATTCTCAGTAGTTGTGTGATTAAAATCCCAGTAAATTAATTTAAATGTCAGAAAAAAATGCTTTTGATCAAGCATTTGAATTGCTTGTTAAAAACAACTAGCTAATTAATCAACTATATGAACACAACTCAATGCATGTGCCTAATATAGTTTCTATAGTGATGCAATTTAAATAGTCAAAATATGCTTTTATTTTAAGCAAAAGCATTTTGCTCTGATGTATTTAGCTAAATCAATTTTCATATTTAACCAGTTACACTCTTGTAGGTTACTGTTTTTTTTAAAGGATATCAGATATTTTTACCTTTGGTTATGCAACTTTAGCTTATCTGTACATAGTTTAAGCATCATCTTTCCCAGTTTTTTTTGTGTTGGGCTGTAATGAATGAAGGGGAAAAGGGGTGTTTGCATGGGATAACCCTGCTCAGAGGGACTTGTATCACTAACTTGATGGAAGACAGTCATACATTTTTCCAGTGGCCTTTGAGTTCCCGATAGAGTACTTTTACCATGATGTTCATAACAAGCCTATGACTAATGATGACAGCTATTTTCTTACAATTACACATTTTGATCTTGGAGTAATTGACCTTTTTGGTCCACCACTCCAATAAAAAAACTGTTTGGTGTAATTTCTACACAGTCTGGATCGTTGGAAGTATACAGCTCCTTCACATGACATTTACTACTTGGATTGATGGGAGCACATTGGTGGGCATTGGAAAGCAACACATCCTGCCCAAAGATTCTTTGACATGTTTAATAAGCAAGCTGAGGATCAGAACCAGCAACTTTTAAACTGAAGGACAACCTCTTTACAGCCTAATCCGTATTCATCGAAGTAGCAGCGCGGTTTAGTATCTTCCTTTCAAAATACATTACCATGCAATCTGGGGATGTTGGGGAGCCGAACACTTTCCAATACAAAGAAGCTTTTTTTTTAACCTTCTGAGATGCTGCCGCGTCTTTATGTTGTAACACACATCCACAAATCTAAAGCCCACTGTCAAATAGAGCCCCACTCAGAGCACACACATTACATTTAACCGCCTCTAACTTCAGCTTCATATCATCTGCTGATCAAGCATAACTCCTGCTAGTTCACAGACCTCCAGACATCACTGTGACTCAGGCCCCTTGCAACCTGTTAGTCCTGATCGACAGTCAATAAAACCAATCAGCTATCCCTTAAATGAAAGTCAACAGACTCCAGTCTTCATCCACGTCATTTTATTGTAATATATCTCTATCATATACATACAGTACAATATGCTCAAGACAGATTTTATGGCACATCCATTGTTTTACATTATGTAGTCGCTGGTATTGCTGTGAGATTACAGTAAAGTGACCACTGGTTCATACAGCAGGTGGTTTCACCTCGGTGGATTAGGAATTAGGGTGCTACAGCAAAACACATGCACTGTTATATATTCCACTATGGGTGGGTCACAAATCCAGTTACACAGACCAACACTTGAAAAGGGGGTTAGTGTTGTCATTTTCTGTTAAAACCCCCTTGCTGTCGTCTGGGAATACGCTACAGTGGCTACTGTGATCCTGGAAAGCTACGGGACGTACATGGTTTGGGTTCTACCCAGTGTTTGAGCTCATTTCCACCGAACACGAATCGAGGGGCCACTCTGAATTCACAAAGCTGCCAATGAAGTTTAAAAAAACCTGCTCTCTGAACACCATCACACACCAGAACTCTGGGTTCAACCAAAACCTTGAATATCCAGTAGGAATGAAGAATAATGGTGTCTAAGGATAAGCATTCAGGTCTCTACTGCAATACGACTTTACTGTTAATACTACAGGTAAATAGTACTGCTAAGCTATTCACATATCTACAAATTCTGCTCTGGGATTTGACCAGTGAGTGTGCATTTTCTTTCCACACAGTATGTGCAACATAAACAATAAAACAGTGATGAACTACAAAACTTTGTGTCGCCATCATCCATCAAGTGCATTTGTTCATTTTCACCCTGTTTTTGTCCTTGTTTAAATGAAAACATCCATAACTCAAATAAAAAAAGATAAAATGATTGTCTCAAAAATAATTTAAAAACTATAATAAAAACATCAGAACAAAACAATATGTAACATGATACTAAAACTCATCAGCTTTTAAACAGCTTATTTAAGTGATGTGAACGTCGTATACTTACAGTATTTATATATATATATATATATATATATATATAAATGCGTAAAAGTAGGGTTGTAAGCACCTCGAGTATCTGCCTCCATTCAAAGTCTCTGATGTATGAAATGTCCCCTCAAGTGTCCTCTTTAATCTGCTCAAAGTGCTTCATATACTGTACATACAGAACGTCTCCCCCATTGCTTTTTCTGTCCATCAATGTGCAATCTTGCTTTTTAATTTCCCACCGCTTCCCACCATTGCGTGAAAATGAAAAAAAAAACAGCAAAATAAATGCCCAAACAGCGTAACCTCGTGAGAAAGTGTTCACAGAAGTGAAATAAAGGATGTGTTGGAGTGTGGAGGTGCACGAGACGACGCGGCTGCGGTCTATATGACCTGGCAGCAGCTGTGGGGGGTGGGGGTACAGAGAAGACCCTCTTTAGGGCTTCGGTGAATGTTGACAGACAGAGTTTTCTCGTTCAGAGGAATCTGTAGTGCACGGTTCTTCATGTTCCTGTGGTTTTCTCTGGCCAGGTCTAGCTCTCCCAGCCTCAAGGTTCCCGAGCAGGGGCCGTCCAGCAGCGGATCTGCCAGTGCGTCTCCCAGCGCAGGCTGGTGGTAAAGGTTGCCCCTTGGGGAAGGGCCACCCAGGAGAGAGACTTTATCTAAGCTGCCTGTGGAGCCACCCATGCACATTCTCCACATTGGTCGGTCCTGGGAATCCCCGCCAACACCACCACTACCACCACCAACACCTCCTCCTCCTCCTCCTCCAGTCAGGTTGTGGAACTGGGTACTCAGGCACAGACTCATCAGCTTCAGGCTTTCCACCAGTCCACTGGCTGCTTTGGTTGTGCCCTTACCCTGGCCTGACCCTGATCCTGGACTAGCACAATTAGAGGGACTGCCCTGTCCTGTCCCCCTGTTTTCTAAATTGTCTTCCCTCCCTTCTCTCTCATCGTCTGGTCCATCAGCAGTTAAGGTATCAGATTTAAAGTTACTTTCTGCCTCTTCATCACTTGTCTCTGAGCTGGAAGTGAAAGTGGCAACCGGTGCCGTGACACCAGCAGCTTTAGGTGATAGCATAATTGTTAATGGTGAGGGTATTCTAGAGTTCAGATTGAGGCTGAGGCTGGGTTTAGGCGGTCCAAGTCCATGCAACTCTCTTCTGTCATCCTCTTCCTCATCCTCTTTATCTTCCTCGTGGATCTGATTAAGAACTGGGGCACTCATACGTGATGTCATGCGATTACCAGAAGATGAAGATGACGACGAGGAAGCGGTTTTGCAACGAAGTACCACTTGGGTAGGCAAAGTAAAAGGGGGCAAGCATTTGTCTTCTGCTCCTTCTTCCTCATCTTCTTCCACACTAAAAAGGCTGGGACTGCGTGGCTTGCAAGGCCCCCCTGTGGTCAGAGATCCCAGCCTGAGGGGGTTAGAGTGGGGCTTTGCAAGAGGCCTTAGACCCCTCTCCTGGTTCGGTCGCGCGGGTTGCTCCTGACTGGAAGAAGAAGTGTGGTTCTCCTGTCGGTGATTGAGGTCCAGCAGAGCCGTTTTGGGTCTGGGACCTTTGTGGAGGCTCTCAGCACTACGGGCGGGGGATTGGGGTCCTCCTGGGTGTGACATAGCAGGACCTCCGAGGCCATCGCTGACATCCTGATGAACATCTACCCTAGTGGGCCAAGATTGCCTGTAAAGGGTTACACATTATATTTAGAGGTTTTAACTGAATTTAGAATACTAATATATGTGTAAAAATGAATGTTAAATGGTGATAAAGTTTATGAGGGCGATGCATTTTTATGCTTTGATTCATTGCAACAGAACAGAAGGAAACTGATATGCTTTTCAATATAATATAGTCTGGTTGTGTAGAGCTAAAAATAGAACTAAAAGCATATATCTATTGTGTAATAATAGAAAGAATAAAAATAAAACAAATAAATAATCTAACATTAAAAAAAAAAAACACAGTGGCACATCAGCAAAATCTATCATATTCAGAGTAGCCACTTTGCCAGATTTAAGTCTTGTCAGTGTCAATGTTTTCTAGCTTTAAAGATTCACTGACGTTAACACAAAAACATTAATATAATATCTAAATCACCATGCTACAGGCATTGTGGCTGGTGGTGTTTTTCTCATTGAGTCATGCTAAGTGCTAATCTTTCTTTAGCTTTATGCTAAGCTATAATAACTGAATATAGCCTAGCATACTGCCCATACACACCACAACACCTTTCAGTAAAATAAAAAAAACAAACAAACAATACCATCTTTTAGAAACAATCATAATTTATCTTCTATTATAGAACATCCTTCTTAAATAAAATGCCAGCTAAAATGGTTAGCATACTTAAGTATCCTATCCTAGGACTATAGCCTGTAATAATTACTACTGGATATAGTAGTGCTATGCAAAATCTGTGTGCACTTTACAACAAGCTATGCTAACTGACTGTTGGGTGTTACATAACACTCACTGGACAGCTTCTAGGGAAAATAACTAAACTTATTTGCTTTGTAACAGAATATCAGGGAGGCAAACATGATGCAATATTAACTCGGTTCATATTATTTGGTGGACGTGTGAAGGGTAGGTAGGCTAACTGTTGATGGAAGCTTATTATTTTGCGCAAATATATGTAAACTCCTAGCAAGTAAATCAAACAACTATAAACAGACCAGTAGCTCCTGTTTTCCCATTAAAACCGTTAAGTTAAATACGTCCAATAACAATTAGTTTTTACATGAGCTTGAGTGGTTGAATTTCTAACATCACCTTATCATGAGGATTTTTTCCTCATTGGGGAAACTGCCTTTTAAAATAGCTTTGGCCCAATGTTTCAAAATAGTTCTAATAAAACATCCCTGACAGAGTTGCTGATCTGCAGTCCCTCAGTCTGTCCTTCATCCCCTGCTCAACAAAAAAAGCCATGTCTGTCTATCTTCTGTCAGACTTACTTTCTAGAGACTGACAGTATGCAGCATTGCGGAGGCAGCAATCTGTCTGTCTCCAGGAAATGTTGTGTGAATATGCGTGTGCTGTGTTTGGATGTGTGCTTACCTGAACTGGGCCTTGCTGGGGCTGGGCGATCGTGTCTGGCTGTGCTGCTCCTTCTCTTGCCTTTCCCTCAGCATCCTCTCTGCCAGCAGGAAATAGGTGGCTGTGATGTGATTGTACTGGTTTGACTCCAGAGCCCTGAGACAAAAGTAATAGTATCAGCCTTAATCTCAGGAAGATATTTATTATAGATCAGCACCAAACCTGAGCATGAGCTAAAAGGATGGGAAAGACTTTAATAGGGCAGAAGTGCAGGATTAATGCATTTGCGTATGAGTGCTATAGGACACATACTCAGTAATGGCGTCTCTATCTGCAATGCCTCCCAACACCAAGCGTTGAATGATGGAGCCGTGCTCCTCCTCAGACACACTGCGATGGGACACCAGAGGGGTAGACAGCTTGGTGGCTGGGGATGGGTCAACACCTTGAAGCCATTCATGACCCTCGATCTGCTCTAGGGTTGCTCGTTTCTTGGGGTCCCTCTGCAGCATATGGCCTATCAGGCTGGAAGAGTCATAGTGGAGAGGAGATCCATGAACAAACTGGTGAAACATTTGGTGATTGCAAAAGGAAAATCAAAATAGATAATCCGTACATTAGTGTGGTGATGAAGATCATTTTAAGGAGATACCAGAATGGGAAAATATAAGCAAGAGAGAGAAGGGGGATGGATGTAAAGTGAGGATTTATTTATTAAGCCCAAGGTTGAATATTTCCTCTGTTCTATTTGTTGTTTTCACTGCAGTTTTAATCATCATATTTGAAGCTCTGGACATTATGATATATCAAAACTGCTGTAAACCAGCTTGTTTCATCTCGCTATCTGGTTAGAACATCCTACACCCAACAAGGTTTTCTAAACATTTCTCTTTTAGTTCCTCTTATCGAGTCCTCCTGCTCGTAGTGATATTCATTCAGATCATTTCTTTTGCCAAACAAAAGCCCTTCCCCATTCACACACAACTCCATTTTAAACTTATTAAATCAAAAGGTACTAAAAAATGTCCACTTGTGTTTCTCAGTGATTCCAGCCGAGGGGCACGAAGCACTGAAATGCTATCAAAATCAAACCTAACTATCCAGATAGCTTTGCTGGCATGTAGGAGCTTGAAGGATTCTTGAAAATTAGACTATATTAGGATTTAGCCATAAAAGAACCAACAGTCTGCAAATATAATGCATAGGGAAGTAGTCTAAGACAAGCAGAGGACATTTCCAACGCTTTGTAAACTTTACCCAAGGTTTAATCCAATAATTAATCCGAGGAGGGAATTAAAGCGATGATAAAGCTGCTCTCCAACATGATATAAAAAAACAGATATTTTAAATAAATAAACTAATGTAACATTTATAATCAATATCTTTAAAGCAGTCTTACAAATTACACTTTTTGGGGTCTCTTATAGGAAAAAATTATTTAAAGATATTTAAATACAAATATTTGACATGAGTAGGATTAATACTGGGGCTTTGCTCCCTGTTTACAAAAGAAACCACAGCCTTGTGTGTTTGTTTAGATTTTGAATATATTAACATTTCAATGCTCAGAAATAATGACTGTGACAACAGAGATAAGCAGCATTATAGCTACCCTGTGCACGTGAACCAATCAAAAGCATTTGGCAGCTACACTAATGAATAAGCAGTGATAGTGAGGGCCTTTGCTATTAATAAAGAGCTGATGGATAAAACTGGGGCGTTTTTAATGCCTTAAATAAATTATTTTTGTCCTGGGAATTTCTTGCTGAAAAGGACGGAGTTAATTTTAAAGCTAAACACATCAACCAGAATATATCTAGAACTGTTTGCAGATCCTTAAATGGTTCTCACAAACAGGGGGAAGTGTTGTTTCCTGAAGGCCGCATGGGAAATCGACTTGTATATGAGTTTCAAGCAAACAGCACACGAACCCGGACATGTGGCCATGTTTGAAGCATTGTGTGAAAAATCAACATGAGCTAATGAAGTCCTGAACAAACACAGTAAGTGTTCTCAGAGCTGGAGCCACTCAAAATGTATTCAGCAAATATTTGTACCTTCCCTGCTTCGACGCGTAGTTAAACCCCCACAAAGTTATAAATAGAGGGCCGATTGTGAGGGCTGCATTAGATACACTTAACGCAGCAGCACGTCTCTGGTGGAGCGCCTCACTGCAGCACTAAGTGAAAGCAGGACAACGAAGAGCAGTAGAGGGGGAGACCGCACCCTCTCGCTCTCTTTGCTCTCGTTTCTTCACACATCTATAAACATGAAATATGCAGCACCTGCAGAGTACTCCGTCCATCCATGTGGGTTTGTGTGCTTGGGTATTACTCACTCTCTGCATGCATGGGAGATGTGCGGAGGCACGGTGTATTTGCAGTCCATGATCATGGTGAGAGTCTCACTGTCGTTAGCCTCCTGAAAGGGGGGCTGACCGCAGACCAGCATGAAGAGGATCACCCCCAGACTCCAGATATCTGCAGAGACAGAATGCTGTTGGATCAAACAACAAGTTGGGGGATGACACCACAAAAAAAAAGAAAGACTGTTCTACTAAATGAACCACACATGTCCTCCCTGCTTAGTGACCTACATAAAAAAAACACGAGCTTTCTCCGCCTGAGTTCAAATGAAGCATGAATCACATCCTATCAGAGCTATTTCCATAAACATGTGCAAGCTTAGGACACATCTGTCTAACCGAGGATGAGGCTCTGCACGGTACGGCTTCCTGCCCCCAGCACCGAGCCCGCACAGAACCACGCATGCAAACTGGGTTAGCGTGTTCATCCTTTACACAAATGCTAATTTCATGCAACAGTACTTTTGGTCGGAGAAGAAGCATATTCTTGCTCAGGGCTCTGACTGCAGCCCTGGTCAGTCGGTTGCTCCACTGACACACATTCAGCTCTCATAGTGGCTACGAACACACAGACGGAGCACATTTAGAGTCCCATTAGTCAGAGCTTTGACTCGATTCAGCAAAAAATGATTTACAAAGCGGAATTGGTGCTTTGAAGAACCAGTGTGATTAAAATGTACCAGTCACTTTGTGCTCAGCTTTTAATTTGAAGCTTCCTGTTTAGCTGTGTTTGTAATTCCCAGTTAGTCATTACTAATTCATATTTCTCTTAATAATGAGTAAAAAAAAAATGGTTTTAGTTTTTTTTTTTTTGCAAAGCAGTAACCTTAATCTGATTAAGGAACAACACGGATGCAGCATTTCTGTGATAATGCTATTGCATGGTGAAGTTTTCTAATGCTAATGGGTGTGGTGAGCACAACATTAACTGATTTACATATAAATATGAGAGCTTTATATATATCTGCCTTATCAAAAACCAAAAAAACAACGACTAATCTGCTCTTTATTGTTCAATAAATTGAAGCTGTATAGCAGGAGAGGGTTTATAAGAGGACAGCAAAGCATTTACTGATAGTAGATGCAACAAAGAAATGGTCATTAACAGGAACGATGAAGGTCCAGATAAGATGGAGCATCAAAAGCACTTTACAGGAGAACTGCTGTAAGGGTTACTAGAACAGCAAATCAATGCTCCTATTTGACTACAGCTGACTTTCAGTAAGAGCAGACTCTGCAGTAGGGATGTACTCTCTTTCTGAGAGGCGACACCTGCACAAATATAGCTCAGATATATAAGTCAGCAGGAGAAAACCCTCCAGATGCAACATTAGAAGCTTGTGAACTCAGAGTTAATGCATTTGTGAGAAAGGACTGAGCTGCAGCACTATGAAGCATGAGGGTGGAGGGATCATGATTTAAGCTCATGTTGCCACAAAGCAATCCCAGGATTTCATGTAAACAATGGGTTCACTTAAATATGAGTGGTATGAGAAATGTATGGTAGTACATGTTGTTAAAAGAGAAATAATGTAGCCTATGTTTTTACTCACACAATAATATTCCTGTAAAATAATACTTTCATTTATCCTTAAATATAAGTCTTTGTAAGTCTGTCTTTTCTGTTTTTTTCCTGGGAAATGTTTCTGCAAGTCATCAGCTATAGAGTATAAAAGCCTGCAGCAGTTTGAGGGTGAAGAGATGAAACAATAAGCTGTAAAAATGAAAAAAAAAAAAAAAAACCCAGAGCAGGAACATGCTAATAAAAGATGCAGCGTTCCTTTGTGGCAATAAAGAAAACAGCAGGGTCACAGCGCGAGGGCCGATGAGTTTGTCTCCATAAATGACATCGTTCACTATGTGCATTAATCTGATTCATTGTAGCAGGATAGCTGTGAAGATGCAGCTATTGCTTAGCAGAGATAATAGTTTAATTAAGCAAAATGGGCTTTTTTGTTGTTGACGTTTGCAAATCATGCTGCTGACACGGCCACTGTAGAAATGCTTTCTGCAAAGGGAGAAAAGCACGTGTACCGATTCCTTCCTTTGTCCAAAAGGGTTTCAGTGGATTTACCGTCCTCATCATGTGATGTGATGTCGTTGCATCACTTCAGATTCCAGGCCGAGCTGGAGAATTCAATCTGTCAGAGTAAATGTGCTGGTTTACCGTGTTTATCACTCTGAGGTTGTGAGGCAGTGTTGCTGCAGTCCCCACCGCCGCTTTACCCCATCGCCAGTGTATCCTAGCAACCACCACCCTGCCTCCTTCATCACTTGCGTCAGCCGCCCGCCAAACTTCCTTCCTCGATAACTTTATTTATAAACCAGATGGCTGACACAGCTCTGGATAACGCCGTTCACGTCACCCGCACGGTCGCATCCCTCACACTGACAACAGCGGCTACTTAGTGGCGACAGCTAGTAGTGTAAACATCCCCTTTCTGCAGCCCGACAAGTCGTATTTTAACACAACCGCCTTCCTGAGAAAGCCGATAAGAAGCCCCCTGCGCCTTGACACACATCATCCTGCAACTGAGTGGGCCAAGTGCAGCATTCTGTACTGTTCATCATTATGCAACATGATTTGCTAAAAACATCTCCTATTTGTGTATGTTCATTATATATGAACCCGCGGTGGGTTACCCCTGTTTGGTAAGTTATTTCTAAATGCAGAGGAGGAAATCTATTCTTAACTTTTATGCATTAAAGACAAAAGGATGAGGTCCACATTCTGCAGAATATAAACAGGAAAAGAAAGCACATGTCCATAATCATCAGCTTAAAAAAGTCTAAAGCAACTGGGATCGTTACTAAAACCCCTCTAATCTCATCTTAAATCTATTCTGTCTTTCTGTTTCAGTCAGAGGCTGAAATGACTGTGACAGACAGATCATGCATTTCCCAACATGCAACGGCAGGTTTAGTTAACTCGCATGCTTAGGATGGAGGAAGCTCATTCAGGCACAGCCAACAACAACAAGCTCATCATGAGACAAACGATACCGCAAAACATAACAATGGAAATGTTGACTTAACCTAAAGCACTGGTTGTTTTTTTTAACATTCAGGTCATTTATTTAATGACTTTTAAAGACTTTAAAGACATTTAAAGTCTCCAATATTTGCTAACAACTGTTATTCTTCAGTTGGATTCTGTAAAAATTGAAGGCAATGTGAATAAAAAAAATGAAAAGAAAAGACAAACAGACCCAATAAAGTTTTTCACAGTGCATGATTCGCTGTAAAAACACCTACTCCTGAGCAAGTTCCAGCCTGACTGTGTTCGGATGACTTTTTAAACCTCCTTCATATTCCAGAAACGCTTCTGGATGCTGCTTTCACAGAGTATCAGCGGAAAAATGCTATGTATCGGTGTCATTTTTAAGTCTCGCATGTATTTAGTATGCTTTATCTTGATTAAAGCGGGTTATTTTCCAATTATGAAACACTTTGTTACCACTTAAATGTTCAGTTTAGAGCTCTGCTGCATGACTTTCATACTATCTAAAAGACCGATTCACATCTCAATCTTCAGCACTTGCTTAAAGACCAACAAATTCCAAACAGATGCAGCTTTAGATAGCAGAGAAACGACAGCCTCTTTATCGCTGCAACA
>JBAMIG010000018.1:5298246-5312617 GCA_037177335.1 Kiunga ballochi | reverse complement strand
TTTATGGGACAGATGGAAATCAACACTCTGCTAAATCCAGTACTGGTAATGTCAACATTACATGTTTATTTATATGCACTGTTTTATTCAAATAAATTAAATCAAATATTTAGTCATAATTATCTATTCCATTTACTTTTTGTGATTTTGTAACACTTGAATTTGTACAGTGGAATAAATATGTCAAATGTCTGTTTTGAAACGGTATGGAATAATACATATTATACACATTATTATACTCATAATACTTCTCATATGATAGATTTTTTCTTAAAATAAGGTAGTAGTACCCTTTATGTGTGCACTGTTGTGATGGACTGGCGACCTGTGCAGGGTGTACACCGCCTCTCACCAGAACGGCTGCAGGGATATAGTCCAGCTACCCGCAACCCTGAATTAAATAAGCGGTTAACAAAATGGGTGTGCGCACTGATGTATATTAATTTAGGCTTTACTACTTCATTTGGGGCAACCTTGTAATAATAAAATGTGGGACTAATTTTCTTAAATAACAACATTAACTGTGAAATAAAACTTAGTTTTGTCCTTTGATAATATTTTTGAAAGTCTGATAACGAACTTTGACGTCTCTGGTTTGAACTCTGTGTCAGGAGGGGCTTTATGGAGGGGACCAGTGGGCTTTGCACAAAGGGAAGACTGCTATGGGTTTGTGATCCACAGCAATTTGTCTAAAATCTCTTCACAAGCTCAAGCACTGGTAGGCCTTCTTAGAGCCGTACTACAGACTTCCAGCGATTTATCCCCTGCAGTCGGGAATTGGTAAAAAAAAATAGTTGTTATAATGACAAGTGACAGAAAAATCCCCACTGACTGTTTGCTTTTACAAAATTATCCTGTTTTGTATGCTGGCCCTGTGATAGACTGGTGATTTGTCTGGAGTGGACCCTGTTTCCTGCCTGCTAGTAGCTGGGATTCGCAACCTGCAACCTTGAATTTAGCAGCACAGCAAATGAAAGAATCTGTGAAAGACACTGACAGCTTTAGTTGTAATAAACAGTTTATCATTACACGTCCCTCCATTCACCCAGTCAGGACCAGTGTTTTAGAAACTGGCACCCAATAAGCTGAGTATGAGTGTAGACCAGCCTGCTTTAACTTAACAGCAGCCATCATTAATCTTTTGTCTGTGACATGGAAGCTCATCATCTATTAAAGGTTTGTTTTTTAACATCTTTTATAATCTTACATTCTCTCCAGCAGATGTAGATAAGATTCTGTATTCCTGACTTTTCCGTTTGTACTCGTGTTAAACAACATATTTGTTGAAGTTTGGCAGCTGCATCTTGTGAGCTCTCCTCATAGTTTCATACTTACATAGTTTCGATCGCCCCACCTTGCAGAACTGAGCTCATCACTTCCTGGTCTGCTCAGACGAGAGCAAACTTGTGCAGTGATACACGGTAAGTCTGTTTTAGTTGATGTGTTTTACATCAAATTAGTTCTATGTAGGTAAAAGTTATATTTCAGACGAGCAATCAAACTTTTTACTTTGTACCAACAGTTTTGTTTAATCTAAGCTGAAGGAGAATAACGATAGAGAACTCATTTGTTGCATCAGTTTCATTTACCAGGAAGCTACAATGGTGAGTGGCTGCTCTCTGGTTTTGCTCATAATCTTTTAATACATCCCAAAGATTATTTCTGAGTTTCCTTTTTTATTGCTTATGTTGTGAATCATGTGGTAAATAATTTATTCATGTTTATTCCAACAGCAGGCTGAAGAGGAGAGGAGGTAATTCCACTCATTTCCTGAAACGTGAGATTCTGTTTTCTGCTTTTTTAGCTTTCTTTAAATGATAGATTTTGATTTATTTTTAGGGAAGAATTTTTGACAGAGGAGGATGTCTTCAGAAGAAATTCTTACATACTCATTAACGAAATGGTGGAAATGAGTAACCAGACCCGAGAAGACACTTCAGCGTTAGTAGACGAGGTAGGTGTAATTAATAAGACAGCTCCTGTCATGTACTGCTATTTTAAACATGATGCACTTTGTGTGTTACTGGTCTTTACAGATTCTCCACAGCATCTTCTTTTTGGGATACATCACTTTCCCACGATGTTCCATAAAGCAGCTTTTAGACAACAGTGATGAGCTCTACAATGCCCTTAAAGAATGTTACCCCAAGCCTTTCATTTACTATTCCTCTCAGCTTCCCCGACGGAGTCCATTTTCATGTGTGCTGGACATGGTGAGTATTTTCCTTATTGATTTGTGAACACTGTATTTTCATTATTAATTTATTATAGTATTTTTTTATTTTTTTGCATTCCTGTCTGACGTAGGCAGCAGCTTTAGTATTCTTTGTCTGTTTAGGTCATTATCTATCTCCACATGTCATTTTTAAAATTTTTTTATAGGTTTATAAGTGGATCATCTGACAGTTTCCAATAATGGCCTAATTATGTCGAACTTGGGGCCAAAACTAATTAGATAAAGGACAAAAATGCACCTATTGGCAAAAATAGATTTAAAAACAATAGTGTACCAAGTGTCTTGGAGGATGGCAGCTTGTAGAGTACTTCCTACCGCAGCAGCAGCATCAATGACTCAAACAGGAAGACACTTTTTTCACCCAGTTGTTGAGTTTGTTACTTTTCTAATCTGAGATTGCTCAACACAAATATGATTTTATAGTGTTAGTATACCTTAGATTACATATTTAATGTCTCAGTTATACAGACGTTATACGGATATTTTAGGGATAAACTAATTATTTGTTTTTATTTACTTGCAGATTGTTCACCTGATGGGACCGGCTAATGAAGAGCAGATAAAAGACAAACTCAAAGCTCTTACTCGTGAACTAAAGTACAGAGCAAATAAGAAGATTTTGTGCTCCACCACCGTCTGCATCACTTATACTCAAAGTTCAGTCAGGTACTATGGGGTGTCCATGTCCACTTATGGTGCTCTTGCTGGGAAAATTGTGGTGGCTGCTTCCTGTCTTAGCGGCACCTTGGATGATTCTGTAGCTAACGCAGTGATGACCTATGATTCTAAATCTAAACAGAAGAAACCGTACTTTGATGCAACCATCCAGCTACCTGAGAATGTTACATGTCAGACATTTCAGATTAGTGACGGAAAAGCGATGAATCCTTGCAGATCATGTGGAAATCTGTTTGCCTTGCCTACAGAAAGCACTCAGGTGTGGCCTTATGGTAACTGTGCTGAAGTTGAAAGTGTGAGCAAATTGCTCAAAAATGAAAAACAAGTTAGGGATCAAGTACAGTTAAACTCTAACTTGTGGACTGAAAGGAACAAACAGAAAGCTAAAGATTGTGTTTTAAACGAACTCAAGTCTTTCCTAAAAAGTGCCAACTTTAAATGGGACAATAATTTTTACGCCCCACAAATATCCCAAACCAATATGTTTACAACTACTGCAGAAGTAGAATGACAGGGTCACATTTACATGTTGCTGCAGTACTTTTACTGATGATGATGGATAATATGATCGCCACATGCAGGACAATAGACTATTTGAATATTTTCAGTCAGGGTTCAGACCACATCATAGCACAGAAACTGCTTTAGTTCGAGTCACAAATTACTTGTTATCAGCTGCAGACAATGGATTGATCTCAATCCTGGTTCTGTTAGACTTCAGTGCTGCCTTTGATACTATTGACCACAAAATTTTACTCCAGAGATTAGAATGTGACAAGGTGCAGCCCTTTTCTGGTTCAAATCTTATTTGTCTAATAGGTACCAGTTTGTCAATGTCAATGAACAGTCCTCACAGTGCACTAAAGTAAACTTTGGAGTGCCACAAGGCTCAGTTCTTGGACCTATTTTGTTTACGCTTTACATGCTGCCATGAGGAAACATAATCAGAAAACACGGCATTAATTTCCACTGTTACGCCGATGATACACAGTTATATTTATCAATTAAACCTGACCAGATGGACCAAGTTGAGAAACTTTGCTCCTGTGTGAAAAACATAAAGACCTGTGTTACGAACGCTTGTCATGTCGGTAATCATTTCATTTTTCCTTTTTGTCAACCTGCCTGCACCCTCACCTGGAGAGGACTTGATCACCACCCACCTATGCCTGCAACCTCTGGATTCGTCCGTCCCTCATCCAATCACCCTCCAACACATATTCAACCAGGAAATAAAAGGCCAGATCATCAGTCATTTCACCGAGAAATTGTTTGGAAACAGACTCTTTCTCCTAGGCTTGTGGATCTGCAGACATTGAACTTTGCGACTTTGACTGGGTATTGGTGGTGCACTTTGTACATTAGCTCATTTTGTGGTGTTTAGTTTAGCTTAGATTTTGGTTTGGTATTTTGACTTAGTTTAGTATTTAGGATTCTTGTGCTTGGTATGTGTATTTAGTGTGGTTCCAGTAGTGTTAAAACTACTTGGTTTTCTGTTTATTTGAATCTTTAGATAATGTGTAGTGTGAGTTGGGCTAGTTAGGATTTTGTTTGTTTGTATTTGTACATAGTATTTTGATCATTTGTAGATTTGTAAATATATTTAATATTTTGTTGTACATATACATAGGATTTGAGTATTTTGTAATTAGCATTAGATATTGTTTATTTGTTAACCTTAGTTATTGGAGCTGCTCTCCCTTTTGGTAACAGTTTTAGGAGGCCTGTTTTTGTTTTAGTTTGGTATTGTATGTTGCATACCTTGGGGATTTGGCCATCCCAGTTTATGTTTGTTAGGATTTTGTTCTATTCCTTTGTTGGTTTGAGCAGCTTCGTCAACCCCAACTCTGGTGGTCTCGGACCACGTGTGTGTACCAATACCCTCTTGAAGAATAATAAATTCATTTTCACAACCTTTACAACCGTGCAAGTCTTATGTAGTTACGACAGAAACCCCTTCTGCCTAAGGGTCGTAACAACCTGGGTGACAATGAATTATCTCCTCTTAAAGAAAAAACAGAGGTAATTATATTAGGTCCCAAAAACCTGAGAGATGCCCTCTCTCGCCCCAAATGGTGTCAGTGTATTCTCTAGTTCTACTGTAAGAAACCAGGGATTTTTTAAAACCAATATTTATCATTTAAGGCTCTTTTAAGCCAATCTTGTAAAACAGCATTCTTTCACTTGCGCAACATCTCTAAAATCAGAAATTTTGTCTAAAAGTGATGCTGAAAAACTTGTTACATCTAGGTTGGATTATTGTAGGTCTTTACTAGCAGTGTGCCCTAAAAGTTCTTTAAAAGGTTTTCAGCTTGTCCAAAATGCAATAGTTAGAATATTAACAGGAACTTGCATAAGAGAACACATTACTCCTGTGTTAGCTTCACTTCACTGGCTTCCAGTCCATTTCAGAAATTCATTTGGCCAAAGAGAGGAAAGTAGTTAAAGCCACTTTATTTAAAGACTTTAAAATTTAAGAAACAAAAATGCAAACTTCCTGAACATGTTTGATTAAACATAAAAACTGGTTCAATTATAAATCCATTAAATGACAACAATTACAGACCAGACCTAATTTAATCAGTGCAAACTCTTCCTCCTCTCAGTGTACTTTGTCTTTAACAGAGACAAAAATTAAATAAAGTAATCCCGTAGTAATATAAGTAGTATTATGTTACTTATGCAGCATTGCTATACGATATACTGTATATTCATAGTTACAGTAAAAATAAGTCAAAGCTTGAAGTTGATCTAAATGCTTCTAAATTATCGCGGCAAGCTTTTGAGGGCATGTCTTCACTTTGGGACACAGCAGGATCTGTAAAGAAAGAATATAATGAGGAACCTTTTGTAATAAGTTACAACATAATTCATGCAGAAAACTTTGCATGAAAATTGTGTTTATACATCCCACAAATATAATTTTTTAAAGCAGCTTCTGGCTTAAACATTCACCTATTTTTGTGACTTTAAATTTGCCAAGAATGTTGACTTCTTTGACTCCGCCAGCTTTAAATGATCTTCCTTCAAGCTTTTCCACACAGCTCCCTCTTTCACCTTAGCCCAGTCCTTCTCTGTCTACAAAATGAACAGATAAGCCATTAGATGCTGGTACCACGAGGAATCCATGTAGTAAATGAGTAACTTCTCACCATATATGTGAAGGCTTCTCCTTTATAGAAGCTCCTGGATGCTGGGTATTCAATCCCCTCATATATCAGGTCCTCCAGGCTGGAAGCCACCAAATGCAGCTCTTCTCCATCATATGCGTACACGTTTTTGTCCTCACATGTCATCAGCACAAGCTCATTACACTGACATGTTGCACATGTTACAACTCCTAAAACCACCATGTTTACAATGTCATGCAAGTAAAATTTATTCCAGCCGTTAACCTCATCTGGTTTCTCTCTGTAGAGAGTATCATCAAGCCCCATTAATTTCAAAACAGCATTAGGTGGGTTCTTCAAGGTTAAACGTTTGAATTTATATGCGGACACAAACTCGGACACATGTTCCAGGTAGGTTTTATCTGCAAAACAGTCAGACAACACAGAAATATCAATGTGCAACAAAGCGTGATAGGTTTGATACTACAGTGTGTGAGGAAAGGTGTGTCATTAACCTTCTGTTATCCTGCACTTGTTCAAACCCTGCAAAACGAGCAGATCTTGCACACTAGAAAATAAAAGAGGTAACCGATATCACCAATGGGGACAGCATTTATTTAAGGTTCAGTATAATTGAATCTGCAGGGAATTTTATCTGAGTCTCTATCACAGGAAGGTTAAAAAGGTTTGTTACATACTCCAGCATAGCAAGAGACATCTTGACTCTTTTTCATCTGCAAAAGAAACATAGAAATGCAATTTATCAAACAGTTATCCCTTTAAACATGCACCAAATATCACTACTTTCCGTCACTTCCTTGTAATGTTATTACAAATCCCTATGTAAACGAGTCGTTAGACATGTAAATAACTGTATTGTGTTTCACATCCCAGTGCTTTTATGATAAATTAATTAAGTTTTTTAAGTTTAAACTTACACAACTATATTTATAGTAACATTACTGCCAATGTATCTGCAGGTCTAAAAGTGACAGTAACAGCAGCCCCTATAGGAGGTTTGAAAATGAAACCAACATGAGAAAGGAGCTCCATTGTTCTTAAAGAAGACAGGAAAAATGGATAAAAATCCGATCTGAAATGTGATCAGACATCAAAGCAAATCTAACAAGTTAACCTGATCAAGTGCGTCAGATTCTGAGTAAGAAAGCGTTATAGTAGCCTACCTACTAGGGGTTTCCTCTGAGCCCTTTGTCAAGGAAGGATAAATTCACACGGAACAGAAGGTCTATCTAGTCTATTTAATGAATGTATTTATCTGTCTGTAACGTTCAGTGTCCTGTCGCAGCGCAGTTTTATTTTTTATTGCGCAGTTTAAGCAGAAGTTACGTTTTATTTCTATAAGCCACACCCCTCTGTGTTGCCTTCAGGTACTTGGAAAAACACGTTTGCGTAGCCTACTCAAACCTTTAACAACCCTAAACAAACTGGACAGTGGCTACCACAGAGAGACCCAGACTGTCTAAGGACAACTCAATAGTAATGTTCTTACTAAGGACATTTTATAAAGTTTGAACGTTTGCAATGTCCTTTTATTGTCATATTTTTTTTGCTAAAATTTATAGGCTATATGAGCTCTTTTTATTGAATGACTGCATAAATCCTGCTGTACTGATTCTTATCTCAAGGAAGGATATTTGACACAAGAGTCCTTATTAAAGGTTTAACATGAACGACTTACGAGAAAACGAGCAAAAGACATTTTAATTAATTGATGTTAATGTATAACAAATATGTTTTAAAGCTTTATGTGTTTGCTTTGACGTGTAAGTTGAAAGGGCTGACTGTAAAAGTTATAAGGAACTTTATATTAGTCATCGGGGCGTTGTCTCTGAAAACAACATTTAGCACTTTTAGTTTCGTTTTTTACTCAGCAATCATGGCAGCAAACTGGGTGAGTTTCAGTCGCTCTTATAAATGTTCTGCTTTACCTTCTCAGTTAGAAGGTTTACTGAAAAACTTTCTCCTCCGTGTCTTTTCTTTTCTATAACATGCAGGCAAATCAGCAGAGGTGAGTCAGCCAGACATGAAAATGCGCGAGTCAATGTTATGTTTGTTGTCTTTAGGATTTATGACTTATTACTGTTGTTTTTGCTTTAGAAGAGAAGAATTTCTGGAAACCCAAAAATTTTTCTTAACAAACGCCCTAAAGATTATTGATCTAATGGTTGGTTGGTGTAATAAAACTCCTGGAAGCAAACACCTGGTGGATGAAGTGAGTTAAGTTTTTTCAAAATAAAACTCTAGTTTTGGCAAGTGGTTTTAATGTTTTAATGTGTTTTTTACACAACAGATGCTTCACAGCATTTTCTTTCTGGGCCGAATCAACACTGTTCCTTTTGCTCCTGAGGAAATTATCCCTAATGAAGACATAAGAGACGCCCTGCAAATGACATACAGAAGAGCATTTGACTGCTATCAGACTCAGCTTCCAAGGCGAAGTCCATTCTCCTTTGTTCTGGATATGGTAAGAAAAGAAAGTAACAGTGTTACAGACCACCTAGCTTATCAGGGAGAAGAGGGGGGGGGGGTTATAAACATTAATCCCAAAAACAATATCAGTTTAAAAGGCATTTCTGTGCTGGTTTTATGCCCCGGACAAATAAAAGCAGAATAAAGATGCAAAATCATGAAAGAAAATAAATCATCCAAACCAAGAACACTAAACAGCAACTGTGAGAATTCACAAAAATACCCCTGTTAAGCGAGGAGCAAACACCAAATAGCAACTGACCTTTATTACAGCAGCTTTTATTCTTTACAAATAATTGCAAAGAATAAATAATAAATAATTATAAAAAAGTAAATAATAAAAGTAATTATAATGAACAGTAAACATAGGCTACTACTACAATAATATTACATTTAATGGAGATAATAAAAAAATACAATTTTTAAGCTCTTTGAAGGTTTTGTCAGCAAACATCATTGTGTGTGTATATAAAAGCTGTAACATAGATGTTATTAAGCTTAAAGAAGTCAATATTTTTAAACACTGAACAAATGTTTCCTGCTTCCAGATTGTCCTGATGAAGAGACCAGAGAATGAAAACCTGATCAAAGACAGTCTAGAAGCTGAATTAAGACGTCTGCAACCAGACTTCCTGGTCTCCTCCACCCTCTGTGTCTCAGAATCCAACACCTCAGGAAAGCATTATGGGGTTTCTATGTCCACCACTGGTCCCAATCCCGGCCAAGTTGTGATTGCAGCCTCCTGCCTCAGCCTCTGGGATGATTATGTAGCCGATGCAGTGATGACCTACTATCCTGAGCGAGGCCATGAAAGGGATAAAAGAAAGAAGTCATACTTTGATGGAACCTTCACTCTACCTGAAGATGTGCCATGTCAGGCCTATAACATTAGAAATATGCAGACAATGCATCCTTGTAGATCATGTGGGAATTTGTTTGGTTTGTACACAAATGAAACAAGGGTGTGGCCATATGGTAACTGTGCTGAAGTTGAGAGTCTGAGCAACTTGTTTAAAAGTGATGTAGATGTCAAAAATCGAGCACAGCCAACATCTGAGACGTGGAATCAAGAAAACAGGGAGAGAGCCAGGAATAGTGTACTTGATAAGCTGCGTCAGGTGCTAAAAATGATTCATTTTAACCAGTGGGATGGTCAGTTCTACGTAGCACAATAAGTCGGCTTGCAAAGAAAATGCTTTTACATGAGGTGGTATGTTTTATCTGTCTAATCAATGGTTTAATCAAATTCTTATAGACAACAATGTCCCTGTTACAAGCTAAACATGTTTATCATCTTGCTCTATTTATGCTAAAGCTCCTTTGTTTTAGTTTGTTCTTATAAAGATATCTGTGATGATCATATTTGTAACAAATAAAACCAGTTTTTCCCAATAACTAAACATTCTTGGTTAATTTTAGTTGCATTATTTAAACCCTGAAGTTATCTCACACAGCAGCTTACATTTTCTATGCCAACCGGGCACATATGTAGACCGACCACTAGATGGCAGCACAGCCACGTTTAACCCATTTAACCCCTTTTTTTTTTTCATTCCTAAATGTCACAATGAGATTTCTACAGGTGTTTCTTTGCCCATGTAATGATTTCCAGTAGAGAATTATGCCTGTGTTTAATACAATGTTGTCTGCAGACCTGAGGATTATAAGCCTTGACCTCTAGCCTTGCCCCCTTCCTCAATTCTGAGTCTTTCAGTGTTAAATACATTTCCTCAATTTTTTTGCAATTTGTTGCAGATTGATTAAACCTGGCCGACCTTTATATCTGAAATTCTCCCTGCTACACTACCTACCTGTTACTGATTTAACTAATTATTTGTCGAATGCCACTCCAGCTTTTTTTTTTCAATATTTTGTTTATTATCCATTACACCGTTCTAGCATTTAATGATTTAACAATGTATTTTCAGTAGCCTAGGTGATTCTAACTTTTTAGATTCAGAAATCAAAATACAGAAGCACTTTCATCTATCTAAGCTGTAAATTGTAGCTTACACTTTAGGTCTCTGTTTAAACACTGAAATGATTTGTCCTCAGTAATAAGTTACACAACTCTTGTTGTCTGGCCGTGCTTCTCTTTAGCTGATCATTTCTACTGGTTTCATTCATGAAATGCCACTTTTCTTTCACACCAAACAGACACAGGAAACATGTTGTGGTCAGAAACAATATAAAGAGAAAACTAGGTGTTATCCATAGTTTTTACCAAAGAGGGGCACAGTGTTGACATAAATAAGTTTCCCAAAAACAATGGCATAAAACCATGAAAAAAGGCAAGAATAGAAAAGTCTCTGGTGTGTCTGCACCAATGTATTGATCGGTGTCTTTGCCAAAGACATCGTTCCTGAAACCAAAAGCTTAAGAATCAATAAAATGCCATTCTTGAGGAAAGCTTTAACGCCTAGTGAGTGATGAGAAATGTGATTTATTTCCAGTTGCTACGTCACAGGTGCTTTGTCTGGTTTTTCCTGTGGCCTTCTCCCCAATAACATGTTTGTTTTCAGGTCTATATTTGTGCAGCCGGAGAGGGAAATCCTGTCTGACCTCTCAGGCCGTTCTGATGAAAACACTGGAACTTGGTGACGTCAAAGACACGGAATGTGAATTTCTCTTTAAACCTCATTTAATTTGTTCCTGTAATCTGTGTGTGAACGGACAATCCTCATCGCTTTGTGGAGACACAGGGACCTGGACTCAGGTGCCCTGGCTGAACTCTCAAACAAAGACAATGAGTCCTGCATCATGCTTGTGTGCACACAAACACACAGATGGTTACAGTTAGACTGTAATATTTTTTACTGAAGTAGCCTGTGGTGTTTCATGTCTGGTAGATCTGAGTCGTGCTTATTAGAAAAATGAAAGCTGATTCAACAAATCTCTCTTTAATCGCCCTATAATGCATGTAGATGGTTTTGTGAGTGGAACCAGTGTGTGTTGTTACTTGAATTAATAAAAGCAGTGAAGTAACAGTTCATTATTAAAGCTAATGTGTAGTTTTTGTGCGTGATGAGAGAAAATAATTAGAGAACATAACTGGAATTGCTTTGCAGAAATCACCTACTTTCCAAATAAATGCTAACAATGCTTCTTGTAGTGTTTAAACTGGACAATATGTCCTGTTTCCACAGCTTCCAAAACTGACCACTTTACCTCTGAAGTAGCAGGATTTAGGTCTTTACTCTATAAGCCTGTTGAAAAGTTAAGCCATCACATCAAATCCTGCTCTTTTAGTAATAGCAGCTGTTTGTGGCACCATTAGCAATGCTAATGCTAAGCTTTCCCAGTTGTGTAGCAATCCTCCTCAAAAACAGAAAACCTTGTTAGGCTAAAAACTATGAATCAGTGAAAACAGCCTGAGATTAAAAAAAAAAAAAAGTCGCATACTAATTTATTTGTAGTTGTTGGGACATTTTGAATCAGGCCAGTGCTTGCCACACAAATTGGGCCCGGCTAACAATAGCTTTTGTGAACGAGTTACCCGGACATGCCAGGCGGTCTGCAGCCAGGGTACACAGTAGGGGGTTTGAAGGACCACCAGACTAGTGCTTCCAATCATGCCGTTCAGTGTGGCCAGTTTTGAATAGGTGACTTGTATTGAGCATTTTCATGCCACTGCTCTGCAACAAAGGGCGGACAAGCAGCATGTAGGCTACACGTGGGTGGAAAGAGTTGGTCCTACTTAAACAGAGTCCAGGTGTGGCTTAGATTGTCTCATGAAGACTAAGACAAGGGTTGCTGATAGTTTCCTGCGCATAATTGCCAACACTTTTCTTGTCTGAGACAATGAAATAGAAAAATTAACACTGGGATATTGTTTGTAATGCAGAATGGAAAGACGTCCTCCTCTTTTCCTCATAAAACATGACATTAAATTATTTATAACTTGTTATAAAAAACAGCATATTAACTGGCATCACTTGAGGCTTATATAACTGGCCATACACAGAGCAAAAGAGCCCCAGCCTTAGTGAAGCTGTCATCTGCTGGAGTAGTAAAACAATGGGAGTGAGGCGTGAGAGATAACGGAGCACTTCCCCTGCTGTGATAATAACACTGCAACTATATTTAGAGACACTCTTTTGACAAAGCAGCTCTCCTTGTGTATGTACGTGTCCATTGCTCATAATGTGGTAAAACAGCTCTCCTAACAAGGTCATATGAGGGTTGTGACCTCATCGCATCTCATCCAGTTTTAGGTTAGAGACTTGTTTAACGGTAAGGCGTGAGATTATGGGGTTTTAGGTAAGGGCAAGGCGACTCCAAGTAGTAGCATGGTGAATGTTAAAGGATAAATATTAAGGAAATGGCTGTAAATCAGTGTAGAGTTCTCTAAAGTGCTGGAAAAAGGACTATGTGTGTTTTTCAGCGGCAGCCTACACCAGGCTGCCAAGAGCACAGAGTTATGCAGCTCCACAACAGCTCATAATGCAACCGTGCCAGTAAAATCACTTTTAAATGCTCTAATGTGTGCAGTTGCCATTGCAGCACGCATGTGCTTGTCAAATAAAAGATCGGTGGTAGTTTATTTTTACAGCAAAGGTTTCATTTGTAAGCTGTTTAACATGATTCAAGTCAAATAGATGGTGTCTGTCTGGTTCAAGGTATGGCTAATTGTGTTTGTGGTCAGGCCAGTAAACACACACATACATAACACACACACACACACCCTCTCAGAGTTTTAAAGCTGACCTTTTTGTAAAAAGGGACATTGTGGCCTTTCCCCTGGATTCTCAGTCCAAAGCACACCTCTCATTAAAGCAGCAACAGAGCTTGCCACTAGGACCTTTCTTCCAATAAAAACATCTCCAGCCCTGAAAGCAGAATAATGAATTTTCACTGGATTTTACTCATGTATGAGGCCAGATGATGCATCAAGAAAAACCTCATGCTAAAACGCTTAAAAATATCATTTTTAACCTTATAGCACGTTTTAGTTCCCTTTTTTCCCCCTGCTAAATCGGATTTTTCAAACAAAAACATGAACCAGGAATTTACGTGACAGAAATCTGTGACGTAAATCCAGGGTGTTTACATAACGTGCTCCCATGTAATGTTCATTAAAATTCTCTGTTCCTTTCTAATAAACCTGAACACCAGAGGACCCGCCAGACTTTACAAGGACGAAGAAATTAAGCTGTTCTGACCTCTTATCCTCCTGGATCACATTGATCGTCACATGCTGGATTTGTTGTGAACACAACATGGTTTGCTACCTTTGCAAAAAGCGTGGGGAAACTTTATTCACAGGGAAACATAGCTATAAAACGAGCTTTAGTAACACCAAACTCAAACCTTTATATATTTATATATGTTTCTTTTACTAACAACATTCAGTCAAAATGGATTCATTTAAAAAAGGTGACAAACATTCAACAAGATCTTACAGGTCCTGTGTAAGGTTTGGCTATTTTGTCCACAATTTCTGCAGCTTTAAGTCTTTAAATAGGAAGTTGTGAATTTTAAGACGTTCTGTGAAAAATATATAGGTAAAAGTGAATTAGACAGAAGAAATTCATGCATCTTCTGACTTTTCTAATAGCTATAATAATTGATAACCATGAAGCAAGAGGAGTTTCAGCTTTTTAAAAGATTTCTCAGACTCAGGAAAGCCTCAAGCACTGATTTCACAGCGGAGAAGGGTTCATTTATTCTGTTTAATTCAATAGAAAAAGACTCTTAGAAGGGTTTATGGTCTATGATTTTTTTCTCCTCCATGAGCCGCCACCTTACCGTGGTGGAGGGGTTTGTGTGTTCCAATGATTCCAGCAGCTATGTTGTCGGGGGCTTTGTGCCCCTGGTAGGGTCACCCAAGGCAAACAGGTGTCTGGGGGAGGGACCA
>JBAMIG010000018.1:5258711-5269459 GCA_037177335.1 Kiunga ballochi | reverse complement strand
GGGGGGGGGGGGGGGGGGGGGGTGGGGGGGGGGGGGGGGGTGGGTGGTTGAGGGGGGGGGGTTTGTGGGTAAAAGGGGGAGGGGGGGGGGGGGGTTTTTTTTTTTTTTTTTTTTTTTTTTTTTTTTTTTTTTTTAGTCCATCAAGCTATTTCTGTCTCCCTGTCACACGTCACCCCATGAACACCACCCTCGCAGTGATGCATTGTGGTGGTAGCATCATGGTATGGAGGATGTTTTCAGCAACGGGGTCAGGGAGTCTGATCTGAGTGCATGGTCCTAAATGCAGGAACATTCGTGAGCAGCTTGTTTCAGGATGGAGGTTCACCTTCAAGCAAGACAAATGACCCCAAGCACACTGCTGATTCAGTGACTGGTTTAAGGGGAAATGTGTACATGTGTTGGAATGACCCAGTAAAAACCCAGACAATGTGGCCAGAACCAATGATTACTGTTCAAAACTGCCAACCATCAAACAAATTCCCAGTGGCTTAATGAGGCCAACTAAATCATTTACTAAAACAAACCATCTAAAAATAAATCAAGAACAATGTATAATAATAAAAACATTAGAAATTATTTTAGCCATGAAAACAGTTTTTAAGTCCAGCAGAATGAATTAAAATGGAATAATATATCTGCAAACTCTGGAAACATTATTCTCAGTGTTGCTGATAGATTGTAAATGGTTTTAGGATTTGTGTGTGTGTGTGTGTGTGTTGCTGATTTATGTCTGTTTAAGACGGATCCTCAGTTTCTTTTTTCAAGTCAGTCTCAGTGAGACCTTGTCTTGTCCTGTTTCCTCAACAGTTTGTCTCATCTTGTTTCCTGAGTTCCTGAGTTTTCAATCAGATCATGTCTTGTCTTGATTTCCGAGTTTCTGTGTGAGTACCTCCCCATTGATCGGTTTTCCTGCTCTCCATCTTCCTCCTAAGCCTCATCATCCTCACACTGACAGACCGTGGGCAGCAGTATCGGCTCACAGGGCTGGTTTATGATCATAGAAATCTGTAATCTGGCCAGGGCGTTCTCGTGAGCCTATTTGTAACAAATTCTAGTTTGAAGCTGCTGTGCAAGTTGAGACTGTTTATACAGATAATATATGATAGAAACTGAGCAACAAGATTGATGATTTAGAGCAACTTATCTGTGTTTGATTTTACTTTAGCCAGAATAGCAACAAAACACCCGTTGAAATCTCATATCTGACTCGGGAAGACTTGCTTGCTTTAACTTCATCCATTAAAGATGGCCGCTGCTTCCCAGAGCCAACCTCTGACCTCAGAGTCACATTGAATGTACCCTAAAATCTGTCTTTCTGTTGTCTGCAGGACGTTTGCGGCTCTGCTGGAACACTTTGTGACCGCTGCATAATTTCCATTCATTTCTTTGCTGAACACATTTTTAACCCTGAAAATATAGAAACCTTGGCTGTACACACATTTTGCTTCAGTCTTGCTGTTTGGCTGCACAGTGGTGCAGTTGGGTATCCCTGTGGCCTCACGACATAAAGGTTGCTGCTTCGAGCCTCACCTGAGGGAGGTCTGAACAGGAACCTTTCTGTGTGGAGTTTGCATGTTCTCCCCGTGTTAGCGTGGGTTCTCTCCGGTACTCCGGCTTCCTCCCACAGTCCAAAGACATGCATCTTGGGGATAGGCTGAGTGGTGATTCTGCATTGCCCATAGGAGTGAGTGTGAGTGTGCATGGTTATTTGTCTGTGTGTGTTAGCCCTGTGATGGACTGGCGACCTGTCCAGGGTGTACCCTGCCTCTCGCTTAATGGAATTGACTCCAGTAAACACGGGAGCAGCAGGGCGAGGTGGAGCAGGGACTTTAGCCTAAAATCTGTGAATTAAATCAATGTCGGAGCCCAGTTTAATGTTACAAACTTAAATCCATTTTGATTGCAGGTTGGGAGGCAACAAAACAAGAAAATTCTCAAGTGGTTGAAGTTTTTTGCAAGGCACCGTAGAAATTGCAATGACCATATTATGATTATATAGATCCAGTTCTTCAGTGCTTGCGGTCTCTTCTTAATAAACCTCAACAAACGCAAGTTAAAGATGCATGCAATGAAATTAGGTAAAAATTAGATTTACCAATTAATCCTAGTGACTCACATGCCAGCAATTTGCAAGAAAGTATGCCTTTGTTTTCTATACCCTCGTGTATCCCATAGCGCTACCGTATCAAGAGTGTTGCTTATGTAACTGGGTATAAACGCTTGACCAAGCATCTGCACACACAAACGGAAAGATTTTAGTCTTAGTTTAGTCTGGGCTAATTTGTATAAAGGACAGTGTTTACAGGATGTAAAATTACTATTTTCTGAGATAATTAGTATTTGTAAAAATGGCAATAAGGATGCTTTTTCCTTCTTTATTATTCTGGTTGTTTTCATGAGATCGGCTGCACACTGTGTGGAAGATGTGGACCTGGAGGCAGGTTTTAATGTATATAGTAATAAAAGGGATGAGAAACTAAAACAGACAAAACAAGAGAGAGATTAAATTGATATAGGTATATGTGTGAAGCCAGATGTGCTATTTAACAGGAAGTGAACAGAACAAAGAAGGGACTAAAACCTACTAAATAAAACCGGAAACGACTCGGGATCGAGACAATAAAAAAAAAAAACAGCACAGTAAAACAAGAACTGGACCAAAAACCCAGCGATCACGTCACCATCTGGGCCAAAATACATCTTAAAAATTTGAACGATGTGCTTACTTTCATAGCGACTTTTAGTAGAGTTTTGAGAGAGTGCATTAAGAGTTCATTGTTGGGTTTTATGGGGAAGGCTGCCATTAAAGTGAACTCTTTTATTGCAGGAGTGCTCAGAGTGGGAGGATCCTTTTTGCTTTGGTGTTTAGCTGCATGTTAACAATGCTGCTACTGATAACTCTGACCCCAAACTGTTCTTCCTCCCACTCCAGCAAAAATAAAACCTAGACCAGTTCCGAGATAAGAGATCAGTATTAACTGAGGTCCTGAAATGTGCCTTTGGGACATTTTATAAAAAAAAGTACTGAGTAAATACAGAAACTTGCTTGCAGCTGAAGCCTGCATTCAGCCCACAGGCCTTGCAGCCAAGCTGCCTTCCTTGGAAAGCTTTCGGCTGCTGCTTCTCAGAGCTGTAAATCTTTCTCTGGGCATTTATGGATGTTTTCGAAGCACAGAGGGGAGCTGCAACTGGGTGTGTATGTGCATGCATGCACAACGGGACTTCTGGCCACGAGCAGTTCCTGGAAGCGGCGCTTCCGCGTTCTTCTTTTTCCTGGAAATGGGAAGATTTCAAATTTGGCTTTTTCCTCATTTTCTCTTCTGCAGCCTTCTTGCCTCAGGGCTGCTTCAAATTAGACAATGTATGAGGAATTTGACGTGTTGTCTCCAGATGTGTGAGATTGTTTAAGCAAGCTAGAGATCTTGTGATTGATCTATTTTTTTCTTTTTATAAGAAATATGCACCGAAAACTGCAGGATGGGCTTGACAGGAGAATTTACAGCACGCTGCACATGACAGTGACAGAGAGACAGATAGGGAGAGTAAAAGTAAGAGGTCAGGAGGTCACTGTGTCTTGAGCATGAGTTGATGTAATTTAAGAGCAGAGGCTGAGGTACCCACCCAACCTTTGTTTGACCATCTGAACTTTGCAACAACCTGCTGTCATATCTGACATCTTCAACGTAGATATATTTATATTACTGCATTATAATTTTTCTATTTTTGACAGGAAAGGATGGAGCGCACTTCCTCTCGCAGACCTGAGGAGCTGATTGTTTCCAGCTTCCAGCGTTCACCCAATCAAGCGTTGCCACGTCACCACGGTAACTCACCTTATTTCTACCCATCTTATGCCAGATTTGTTCAGGACGATTGAATGAAGTAGGATTTATGATTGCTTGCGGTTTTTGTGAAACTGCCATGAAACCGAACTCGACTGTGTGATGCTTTGTTCATATGTGTACAATAAGGTGGGTTTTAAAAGAACACAACATGAAAATACATCTTTTTTACACTCAGCACAAACTTTCCTCTGATTTAGTTAAATAAAAACCACAGAAAAAGGTGACAGGATAGCCTCCCGCCAGGTGAGATGAAGGAAGGAACTACCTCCTCTGCACCTCCTCACAGCCTCAGGATAGTGACAAAGTGGGGTGGCTCTTGTGCATACCAGGTGAACCTCTGGCAGGATAAAGAATTATTGATATTATATATAAATAATTATATTCAGATAATCAGCCAATATTTCCTACTTCTTCCCTATATGTATATTGCAGTGTATTTTTTTTGCCATCAAGTTTTTTTTAGTAACTCTGTATTTTTTGGCTTAATCCCCCTTTTTCTCCCTCTCTCTCTCATTTATATCCAGCTTGTTGGATCTTTCCACAGTCATAACCTATTTATTGGCCCACTGTTCCAGACTACCTTGAGATTCCTCCTTCTCCTTACTTTCTTCCACTCCATCTAAGAAACCACCTCCCTCCATTGCTGTATGCGTGTCTCTATACAGAGCTTATTGATGCCTGTTAAACTCCCATCCTACCCACACATGCCATAAAGCTCTCCAGCCATTGTGGAAAATCTTTAAAGTAGCCAACATGAGCTGAAAGCTCTCTCTTTCTTTATTGGATGAGTCTGCTCTGCTGATGTGATGCTGCCATGCTCATGTTGCAGTACAGTAAATATTGCTTCAGGTGAATGGAGATAGTGGATGAATCTTTATAGAGGTCTCTGGGTCAAACGGGGAAGAAGGGAGTTTGTAGTAGGAGGATACAGTGCCTTGCAAAAGTATTCGGCCCCCTTGAACCTTGCAACCTTTCGCCACATTTCAGGCTTCAAACATAAAGATATAAACTTTCAATTTTTAGTCAAGAATCAACAACAAGTGGGACACAATCGTGAAGTGGAACGAAATTTATTGGATAATTTAAACTTGTATAACAAATAAAAAACTGAAAAGTTGGGCGTGCATATCCTCTACTACCGTACGTACGTCCGCCTTACAACAGCACACACGCATACAAGTGCGTGTGTGCTGAATACTATTTAAAAAATAGATCGGGAGAAAAACTGAGTTTGGTTATGCTTTTTATTTAAGTATTAATTACAAAGTAATAACATTTTCTAATCATCAATCAACAGGCGTCGGCATGATAAAAACAAGCACATTACGGGTAACAGTCATTAATCAAATCCATCAAAGTCCTCATCCTCTGTCTCAGAATCAAACAGCTGCGCTAAATCCAAAATGGCAGGTTCGCTATCCTCACTGTCAGAATAACTTTCTGTGCCGTGCGGCTCCTCGGAAATGATGCAGGCTTTTCCGAAAGCTCATGCCAGCAGACACGTTAGCCTAAGCATCCACTATCCATTGGCAAACTGTGGCGTAACTCGCCCGGCGCTGTCTACTATCTCTTCGTGAAGCTGTGGTCTCCTTCGGTCATCCATCGCTCCCACGCCGCTCGCAGCCTCACTTTGAACAGTCGGTTCACACCGATGTCCAGCAGTTGGAGTCCCTTGGTCAACCCTCCCGGAATAACAGCAAGCATAGCGTTCATCTGCTTCACTTTCTGTTTCACATCGGCTGTTAGATGCGCTCGCATAGTCACAAATCAGAAGCGATGGTGATGTGTGGAAAAAAAACCTGATTTACAAGAAGACATTCAACAAGGCAGTCGTCTGCAAAACATGAAAACTCTGACCATCTTTTGAGCCTGAAAGCCAAAACTTAGACCGTCTGTACCAGGCCTAAATTATCCCAGTGTCAACCATACAGCCGGGAAAGTCCAGTTATCCCAGCAGGGTCTCAGGGAGCGAGAACCTATCCCAGTTGCTACGCGATGAGAGGCAGGGAGCCCCCTGGGCAAGTTGTCGGTCCATCACTAAGGGACAAGTAGGAGACACCGGTACATATGTGTGTTGTTTGGAGTTTATGAGCAAGCGGAAGTACCTTTACATGAAAATGTGCCAACTCTACACAGAGAGGTCCCAGCTGGACCTTTGGCTGGAGCGTGTCCTGATGAGAAAGAAAAAAGTTAATATTTCTGGTGTTTTTTTAAAAATGAGAAATGTAAGTAAAAAGGTAAGAGTCAAAGTCACTCAGCTACAGTTTCTTTGTGGTTTAGCAGCACAGAGAAGCCTCACAGCAGCCTCGCTGATGGATTTGCTGTGTATTTAGATTGTGGCTAGCTCAGGTTGCATGCCCTTCATTTATTCTAGCCCTGGCTGTCTGTTTGGTATAATCGGACTCAGTCGTCTTTATGTAAAACAATTGGTCTATTGCACTACGTTTTTATGCTCTGCTTTTAATATCCAAGGGTTAACCTAATTCCTAACCCTTCTTCCTTTGAGTAATGAGCACAGGCTCCAGCTCGTTACTGGTGAAAGCTGGAGGCATAAAAAGTTCAATAACTTGAACACGCCTGCTTTGCCCTTGAAAACCTGAACACCCAGCTCTCTCTGCTGACGTCCTGGAGGTTGTCGGAGATCAATAATTGCTTGTTTTCATGGCCATGGAAAGCGAGCAGTCGTTTGGTGTATTTTGGGGTTTTAGTGGAAGAATTGTCCAGTTTTGTATGCCATGTTTTGTTGTCAGATGCTGACCAGACTGCTGCTGCAGATTCTGCCCATTTCACGTCAAACTTGTTGAACGAGAAGACATTTTTATTTCGATATGTCCTCCGAGTTTCCTGTTTGAAGCCAACAGTGCAGTGTGGGCCAAGCCAGCCACTGCAGCAGGGACAAGAATGCCAATGAAACCATCATTATTGTTTTAAAGCTGCACAAGCGACATTTTTATCTAAAACTAATCATAAACTAGCTTTTTGCTACTGCACACAGGGCTAAGTTGTGTTTTTTTTTAAATGGAGATGTTACATTAACTGGGGCTGTTTGGCATTACAGATTCAATATTTTGCTTGGTCAATTCCAGGGCTGTTCTATTATGTTCTATGTGGGCCGCAGCCCTTCAGATTTTCTATGGATCCCTGTTTCAACACACCAACAACCAATGATGTTCAACTCAACGACTCATTAATGTAAGTCAGGGGTGTTGAAACGGGGATGCAGTATAAACCTTTAGGGCTGCGACCCTTGTAGGACCTAACTGAATAGCCCTGGTCTATACAATTCCAGATGTTTCCATACTGAGATTGACTCAATTGTTCTTGTAATTTGGGTTGCAGCATGCATTTACAATATTTTTTTCTTCTTTTCACTTGAATGATTCTGCTGTTGGACATTGATATGCGGGTCAATGAAGCGAGCTGCCTATTATTTTATTGTTTTAGCTGTATCCTTCAGTTCTTGTCGTCATTTTCCACACTGGCAACTTTGTTGGATGGTTTAAGCACGTGTCAAACTCCGGTCCTCGAGGGCCGGTATCCAGCAGTTTTTGGTGTTTACCTGCACTGACACACCTGATGCAAATAAAATAGATCCAACTGCTTCTTGTCCATCTATTAAGTAATTTCAGTCAGCTGTGTCAGAGCATGGAGACAACAAAATCCTGCTGAATACCGGCCCTTCATGGACTGAGTTTGACACCCCTGGTTTAAAGCATTCAGCTGCATTAAGAAGTACAGAAAATGATCACATAAATATTCTGTTTATTCTATATTTTTAAACTAATTCATAAAGTTACTCTGAGGTGCTTTGATCAAAATACTACACAGAATGCAGTACTAGAGCTGTTCCTCAGTTTTTATTTCAGAGCTCTGTTCATAGCAGCTAGCTCAGGGGGCGGAGCATGTCCCTTAATGTCATCTCCTGATCTTTTGGGTGTGTCTTACAACTTCAAGTCACCAGATTACGCTCAATAACTCTTTAGCGACTAAGTTATGGTTTTAAGGTACTGTTTACATCAAAAGGTTTCCATGATAAATGCAAAACTTTTTCCTGAAATGCTTATACACAACAGTGATTAAGCGTCATTCTACATCTCTATGCAGTAAAACTTGCCACACACAGCTAGCTAGTTTTACAGCTGGACACACACTATTGAATGGACTACCACTCGTGACTTTGAGGACGTTTTTTCATTAAAATACCATCTTGCTGTTCTGTCGGTTGTATAAATCAGGGTAAAGACAAATCCATATCTTAGTTTTTATTTGATACTAGGGGGTAAGCATGCATTTATAAATCTACTGGACCTACTGTTCGTCTCTGTGTGTTGGCCCTGCGATGGACTGGCGTCCCGTCCAGGGTGTACCCCGTCTCTCGCCTGTTGGCTGCTGGGATAGGCTCCAGCCCCCCCGCGACCCCGTTAGGGACAAAGCGGTAGATAATGGATGGATGGATGGGTTACACAAAGTCCTCTTGGAAACTTTTACAGTCTGTCCACATCTGTCCTATAATGTTATAGTCCTATAATAATCCACTTAAAAACCATCAGGCAATGAACCTTAGTCCAATCTTTAACTTTGTTTTATATAATACAATTCATACAAAAATAATTGACTTTCTAAAGAAACCAAGAGTTTATAAATTATTCGTTTTATTAGGAAGAAAAACCTCCAGCTGAATCAGACTCGGGAATGGCAGCCATTTGTCTTGACTGGTTTGGGTGGTATAAGCGTCTTTTAGCTTTTGATAACTGGCTGCTGATATTAAAGCCAAGCTGGAAGCTCCATACTATGGAGTATGGGAGGGGAACCTCTGCCCTCATGCTGACAGTTTTCCACTTCTCCCTGTTCCAACACACCACATTCAAAGTAATGAATCCTGTGCAGATCTTAAAAAGCTGTTGGATCCATTTGATACGAATCAGCTGTGCTGGAACCAAAGATACATGGAAAACCAGCAGGGTCCGAGCCCTCCAGGACCAGAGTTCCCACCCCTGCTTTAGAGGTGTGATTAGAAATGTGCGAGAAATCTAACTCACTGCAGACACTTTAACATGTAAATGATACTTTAAAACGGCACATTCAGCTCTCCGCCGGCTCAACCCATGTTCCACACATAAAAACCAAACATCACTTGACCCCGTGTCCCAGACTGTGTGTGCCTTTGTGTGCTGGAGTGCTGCGCTCACCTCAGACGTTGCTTAGATGCCGATGATCAGCCTACGACGGGAGAACAATTGAATCTGGTGTGATGCAGTAAACATGGCTCACTACGTTTCTTCAAACTGAAACGGTGACATTAAGGAATACACAGGTGTGAATACACAACGTTTAGTTACTGTCTGTTTTCACATGACACGCTGCAAGTGAGAAGGCAGCAAGATTGTGATAATTTGTTCAGTAAGTACAGAAGGAGAGCGTGATGTACCTCCCTGCAGTCTTTCCACCCTGAACCACGCCCACCATAAACTAAGATGCTGCTGCAGGATGTCAATCATCTGTGTGGCAACGCTACTCTCCTTCCTCCCAACAGTTTGCAGGGTAAAATTTAAAACAGGCTTGAAACTTATTTTTGTAACAACAAACAGAGACAACTTGCAGCCATCGCATTGTTGCATTTGATGCTTAATCTAAACTAACTAGCATTAGCCACCATTAGCCTATGCTTATTCATGGTCTGTTTTTCTGTTGCCAAACTTAGCAGATATAATCACACTTATGTGCTATTGTTTATTTAGGCGTTGCATTTAAATGACATCACAGGACATTGAAGAGGACTTGTTGCAGGATCTTCTCCTACATTAAAGTCCTGGAAAAGCTACGGAGTAGAGCCGAGTGGGTAATGGTGGAAAAGGAGAGACTCCTGCTGTTTCTTGGAGCAGCAACTTATTTTACGCCCTCTGTATTTTTTTTATTTTTTTTACATTTCATTGTCTAATCAAATTGTCATACTTGTGTGTGCTGCAGAAAGCACATGTTGTCGCATCCTCCTAAGTGTGCACGTGTGTGTTGTTTTGCTGTTCTACTTTGCGCTGATCATTTGGCAGCCATGTGCCATGAACAGGCTGGTTAACGCTCTGTGCTGTAATTTCTTCCTGCAGGAATGTGAGGAATTCTGTGTGGTGTTGGGGTGGGACTTGCTGAGCACCAAAGGCCTTTTAGACTCTCATACATCTTCACACACACACACATGCACATACAGAAACATACTGAGGCTCCACTTGTCAGGATATTTAAAAGCTCATTGCAGTTTTAATTAAGTCTAAACGGAGTATAAAATTTTTCTCCAGGTCGTAAATAAAAGTTGATGTTGTTCACAGCAGGTATTTGAAACCATTGAGGGTGGTTTTAGTTAATTAATTGCAGTTGAGGTTAATATATGACCACTAACATCTGACCTGCAAGAGCTCTTCCTGGGGCCCTTTTACACTGTTTTGCTTTAGTTGGTCATTGGTTTGCGGGCGACTGCTGGTTCTAACCTCCACTGCCTGATGGACATCTCAGTCTTCTGAATGACAACTTCCACATAGTTGGCCCAAAATCAAGCCAGTGAGTTGGTGTACTACACAGATGCTGGAAAGAGTCCAAGCCAAAGTGAAATCCAACACGCAGACGGGTAAAAAGTTCAGAACAAGACTGTGGCATTTCTTTGTTTTCTTTTATTCTCTGCTCATGGTGGATGGTTCAGGGCCACGGTGTGCATCTCACAACTTTTACCTGCTGGTGATATTTAATTATAACTGACGGAAACATCCATTTGGTCTGAAGGGACAAAGCAAAAGGTTTCTATGTCGTGTGTTGAAGTGAAAGGTAAAGATGTCGGGTTACAAGCAAGGCTTTGAGTCCAGGTTCTGTTTTATTTGCTTTGTTTTAAAAGCAGTATCACTGTCTTTATCACCCCCC
>JBAMIG010000018.1:5225111-5244308 GCA_037177335.1 Kiunga ballochi | reverse complement strand
GTGAGCATGGCTTCGCTTGTCTTTTTTTATGCTTGCACCATGAAGTTCGGTCATGAAGTTAAATATAAGCCTGCAGGTTTTAAGGTTTGCAAACTGGGTTATGGAAATTAACCCTATATTTGCAGGTTTTTTATACGTATCTTTTTTTTGGTTTGTTTTCTGTACAAGTGGAGTGCGGCCTGCGCATATGTTCACTTTATCATGCTGGAAGTTTGTGTACGCCTGTGCGACCCTGGAGGGAGGTGTGGTAGTTGCGGGATTAAACATTTTCCATGTTGTACTTACAATGCTGCTCCCCTCCCAAATAATTTGCTCGAGGAGGTCTGGACTGAGTAAAGGGGAGGGGGGAAACAGAAGACTACCGCTTTGCCTCTTCACTTTTGCCATGACTCCCCTTTTGAAGCTTTATTCGTACTTTTTCTTTTTGTCTCTGTAGGTCAGTCTTTGTCCTCTGTGAGGCTTTCCTACTCCCGAGTCGTATTTTTAGAGTCAAAGGATCGCTTTGTGCTTTCCTGCTTGATCTGCGTTTCTGGAAAAGAAAAAAAAAAGTGCACTGGAGAAAGATGGAATGTGAGGTGAAGAGAGGGAGGGAGGGAAAAAGAGGGACAGATGAAGGGAGGAGAGAGAGACAGAAGAGGAGGGAGGAGTGAGGTTTAGAGGGGCATGGACTAAAAGCGTCATACCAGACCAGCGAGGAGCCAATGGAGCGTCTCCATCGGACGAGCCCCTAGCCTTTCCAACCAATCAATCTTTTCCTAACCGTCCACAGGAAATTCCCCTGGTTGTAGCCAACACACTTCTACGCACGCACACACACACACACACACACACACACACACACACACACACACACATTTCCACCCTTGAAGTGCAGCCATCGTACTGTTTTTAGCAGACAAACAAGCAAATCAACAGCCTCAGTCTCTCCTAAATATATATATGTGTGTGTATGTGTGTGTGTGTATGTGTGTGTTTGATCTTATAAAAATAGCTTATAAGTTATTATAGGAAGGAGAATCCTGCATGCAGCCATGTGTCTGTGTGCATTCATGAAAATGCTCACCTGGAGCATCCTGATACTATCAGTTGCTAATCTGCCTTCCTTCATATCATACGACAACTTTGACACAGACACACACAGACACACACACACACACAGGAAGTGATGAAGCCTCTGTGGTGCACCGTGAGCAGGTTAGGACTCTGATGTGTACTTGTACAGCCTAATAGTCTGTGGTTTGTACTTTGCTTATGGCTTTGCTGCTCTCAGCAATCAGCCTAAATACATGACATCATCTTCCTGCAATGCCCACACATCCTCCTCCTCCTCCTTCTTCTCCTCTTTCTCCCTTTTCTTCATCTTACACCACTTCTCTTCACCTTCACCTCCTCCCTCCCTTTTTCACAGCCCCTCATTTAACTCGCTTCGCTCACTTGTCTCTGAGGAACAGTGCGATTTTTCTTGCTGTGTCATTGTATTGTGATGCTATAACCGAGGACTGTTCTGGTAAATATAGAAGCAGCCTCATTGTGGGGGGAAAACATGGTTTGTCACACGCTGAGATGGAAATTTTCCGAGCTGAAACAAGCCAGCTCTCGTTTATTTTTTATTTTTCACTGAGTGGTGATTATTTAAAGAGTTTTTAAATAGCATCCCTCAATATTTAAGGGGTATGCCAAATTGCACTAGACTTTTTTTATAACCTGCATCCTAGAATATTAAACAACACTGGCTCCTGCTTTTAGAGGATGCATTTATAAACCTACATGGAAAAGAAAGACCAGCAAAAACATGCTGCCAGTGTTAAACATTGATGGAGATAAAAAGGGGGAAGAAGATTCATAACCCCTCAGAAAAATGCCCTTTTTTATTGTATGCTTAAAAAGTCTCTGAGGACACACAAAGATAACTGAGACGGTCTGTGTGTGTGTGCATGCAGAGAGATGTCTGGAGGACCACGAGCTGGTGGTTCAGGTTCAGGCCTCCATGAGCAGCGACAGTAAATTCCTCTTCAGGAAGAACTATGCCAAATATGAATTCTTCAGGAACCCCCTGGTGAGTCTCTTGCATTTCTAAAATGACCTTTCTGTGACTTCTTTGGTTCAGTATGCAACCCTGCTCACACATCCAAACACACACCCACCCAGCAGGAGCTCAGACTAGTTTCCAACCCTGATATTTTTAGAATCAAACCAAAATATTTTATCTTACTAAACTATTATTTTAAAAGTCTCACTCTTTGCTCTTAAAATTTTTCAAATGGCCATGAGCTGGAGTCACAGCAGCTGCTCTTTGAGGCGATGCTACTGTCATCATGTTACACACTCATGAATGACAATAAATCAATGCTAACGTGCTGATGTTGGATATAACGTTTCATCATCTAAGGTCAGTGTGTCAGCAGACTAGCATTTGTTAGTAAGCACTAAACACTTTACTACAGCTCCGGATGACGGAGATGTTTAAAATTCACTTCATGACTCTTCCAGGAAATCTTCCTCCATCTCATGTTTGGAGCATGACTGCCAAGCTCCACTAGTTTGACCATCAGGCAAAGCACAAATGGTGCTGAGAGAGAGAGGTACATGTGGTAAGGGGGACCAAGATAACTGCTGCTCCACTTGCAGTTAGTTCACTTTTGCTGTTTTTGCACCACCAGCTGCATTGCACATCTCGCTTATGGCAAATAAGATAATTTAATTTAACAGATTTGTATCAGGATGCAGTGAAGGTGCTTTAAATAGGTTGCTTCATTTGCTAAATTATCAAAGCAATTGTTTGAAGAAGCATATAACAGAATATAAAATACTAAAATATTATTAAGTAAAATCTGTTTTTTATTGGAAATATACATACTAAATTAACTGTTAAGTTTTATTTGCCTCCGAATGAGCCATCTGTATATACTTTCTGTTGCAGCTGCCATAGGTGTAAAACAATATTTTACTACGGTGTCTCTGAATGAACAAAAAACTATGTGAGGATCAGTGAGCTTTAAAACTCCAGTACAGTTTGGGATAAGTAACACCTTTCAGGGGTGTCAAACTCAGATCCTGAAGGGCCGGTATCCAGCAGGTTTTTGTTGTCTCCATGCTCTGACACAGCTGACTGAAATTATTTAATAGGTAGACAAGAAGCTGTTGCATCTATTTTATTTGCATCAGGTGTGTTAGTGCAGGTAAACACCAAAACTTGCTGGATACCGGCCCTCGAGGACCCAGAGTCTGACACATGTGCCTTAGATGGACCATAGAAGATGTTTTACACGTGTACATTATGTGGGATAAGTTTTCTGTAGGGCAGTAATCGTTGCTTTTGAGAAAACTGGTTTCACACATGGATGAAAACACAACATGTCTAGGGGAATTCAGGCTATTCAGACATATTCACAACTGTTAGTGTTAGGTTGGGAATTAAATTACTTCAGCAGCCTGTCAGTAATTCCTACACACTGTACCTGGAAATGTGTTGATGGGTTTTAAGATTCTTCAAAAGGCTTTTTACTCTGTCTAAACAAATAAATGCATCACCTGGATAAGCAGCTAGCCTCTCACTGAGCAACCTATGTTTCAGTACTCTAATGATGCATGGGTTAGAGTGATAATAATCAACATGCTGGTGAGATTTCTGGCTTGTCTGCAGTGTATCATCACTTTAAAGATCACACAAAACTCAGATATGGCGTGTTATGTTTTTATATTGTAAAAAACTTAATTTATTTACTAGTTTACAATTATGACTTGCATGTACAGCCTGGCCACTTCATTATCCATCCCAGACACATTTAAAAAACTACTACAAGAGAAAAGAAAACTTCTGACTGTTGCAGGAATGAACAGTTTGGTTTTATAGTGGATGAAATGAAAAGCTTACAAGCCACAGAAAATGCCAGTTGAGGGACAGCTGCATCTGGAGTCTGCTTACAATGACAACAAGCAGATGCTAACTGTTAGCAGACTTTGTCCCGGCTGAGTGGGCACTAACCACCCACCTAGACAGGGTGAAGGGAACAAGCAGCCAGTGGTTGATTTGCAGCTGCCATCATAAGCTCGTTCGCTCAACCCTGTCCAGGTAAACAGCAACTGTTCCCCAGATGCTAGTTGTTAGCAGAATGAGCTAACTGGCTAACAGCAGCCATGAACCTGAACAGCTACTCGTACAGTTGTTCACCGAGAAAGCAAAAGAATCCATGTTATTTGTTCAGAAACACAGAGTTACGCACGCAAACCTCTGTGCACTTTGCCTGTTGTTTACTAAATCATTAGCAATGTAGCATCAAGTCACAAATGTGCCAATTACATTGTCTGTCTTGCAAGTATATATTTATTCTGCCTCAACTGGCAACTATTACTGGACTTTCTACTTTAGGAACCTATTAGATGCGAGTATACAGAATAATTAATGTGGTAATGATGGTATAGTTTGTCATGTTGCACAGCTGCAGCTAATATTGACCAAACGGAGATGTACTGTTATGTGTAGCTCATGGTAATTTGTAAGCAGTTTAGGTTCATGATCTGGATCAGATTCTGGCTTGAAATTAATTGCTGACTTTGACTTAAGTACTCAAAAACAAGTTCATTTATTCACTAACTGTTGCTTTAAATATAAAAGCTAGAGTGTAGCATTTGCCTGGACTGGTTGTGACAGGAAGTGTCCTCCACCCGAACCGGTCCAGGTAGATGGTTGACTTCCCTTTGCCTGGTTCTGCCGGCTTCTCCTTTCCTGTTTTAAGGGAGTTTTTTTCCTTTCCAGTGTCACCTGCATGCTCAGGATGAGGGATTGCATCAAAGCCCAGGTTCATTGCAATCTGCTGGTTTTTGTTAACAAGCCTATTTATTATAAACTGGCTTTATTTATCATAAATGGATGTGTCCTCTTGGAGGGAAAGAAAGTAATCTTGAAGGATTACAATTGAAACATTTGGTAAAATTTGCTTTTAAAAAATCAGTTTGTTTTTGTTGTAGCAAAATTTCCCCCTTGTACAATGTAATGAGAATAAAGGTGTTAAAACACTTATTGTGAGGCAAAATCAGGTTTTCCATCAGTATTTCTTTCCTCTCTGACGGTGTAGACATATTCTCACATCACATATATACCAGGATTTACTGGGTCCAAACTGAGTAAGTGGCTCAGGGAGCATAAAACACCATGTGGCTGGCCACCAGAAAGTCGGGATGTCGGGAAGTTTTTGGATGTAGTTTAAAGTCTTTCTGATAATCGGTTCAATATTTTGGCAAAAAGCAATATTTATCCATGACTTTACTGAAATGTGTGTGCAGACATTGCATGTTTGCATTGATGCCACTGCTGCACTCTGAACCAAACATGTGCCATGCTAATCTTATTTGAGAATAAACCTGATTTAGAGTCAGCTGACTTTTTTTCTCTATTTTTCAGTCCATCTTTCTGCTCCTTTAAATCATCGGTTTTATTGAATTCTGCAGCTGTGGTGCCACATTTCATTAACCACTTGAATGTTTTGTGTTTCCTCGGTTGAGAGATTCAGCTCCAAAAATGCAGTTTTGCTTTTGGAGGAAGCCAGAGCTAATCAACATTAGCGGTTTTGCGTGGCATTTTTTGGGGATGGGGACTCTGCTGGGAGCTTTGCTGCTGCGTGCTGGCTGAGCGTACGATGACATTACTGCCGTGGTGATTTAGGTGTGTGTCAGAGCCAGCAGGTGACCTCAGCTCTGTGGTAATGAGCACAGTAAAACACCAGAGTGCTGGCCGCGGCATGTCAATCACGCTAAGAGTGGCGCTGCTAGCTAAAGGGGATTACATCAGCGGGTGAGATCATACTGCATCTACTTCTGGGCTGGAGTGCCCGCTCTCTCCTCAGCACTTTGCCTTTGAGTCCTTGTGCTCATCACACACACACACACACACACACACACACACACACACACAGTGTGAGAGATGAACTTTGCAAAGAGAGATGCTGCCACACTTTTGGCTTGCAAATTGACTAAGTGGTTTCCTGTGCTTGTCTCTTCTTTTGTGTCCCTTTCTCTGTCACTCTGTGGGTTTTTTCCTTTCAGAACTTTTTTCCAGAACAGATGGTGGCTTGGTGTCAGGAGTCTGATGGCTCAATCCCTCCATCACAGCTTTTACAGGTGAGGAGATGACTGGGTGAAGGGTCACATACATACATGGAAACGCCTGTTTCCTCAGTCTTAATTCAATCCAACACCTAATCCCTCTAACCCCTTCATGCATGATTCCCTTTAGTTTCAGTTCTTTCCGTCTTTTTTTTCTTTCTTTTTGTCTTGATGCTCTTAATTGCAGAATAACTATTACTTATTTATCTGAGGTTTAGATTGATGCTTACATTCTATTCTTCAGAATAGTTTAGTGAACGCATTAATGAACCATGAATATGATATAATAAGATAGAAAAATATAAATAATGGGGGTAATTGTGAGGGACTATCAGCATTTATTTGTGATTGTTGCCTCATTTTTGTGGTTGATTTAGTAAAAAGGTTTTTTTTTTCTTGCAAAATTGTTTAACAATTGTTTAAAAATGTTATACTTTTAAGTATTTTGCTCTAAAAAGTTACTGAGACACGTCCACATGTTCAAAAACCCGAAACACAAGGTGTGAAGTTGACGGACGGGCTGGTCAAAGTTGCATTAACGTTTCAGTGGTCTGAGCTGTTTGCAACATTTCTGATTACATTGCTACGATCACGGAAAGATTACTAGATTACATTACTAGAAAACGTTCTACGTTCTTAAAAACCCAAAATGGGCTGTGGTGGTGTCATGTGTTGTCTGTGAGGCAGTAAAACTCTTAAAGTAATACATCCTCAGACCACAAATTAAATAGGATTTATTTCATTAGTAGCACATCAGCAAAAAGAAGTTTGAATTCCCAACTTTATTTGTAAAACGATGCAAATCAATAGTATGTCAGCATGTCCAAACATTGTTTTAATGAATCAGGAGTCATTGGAAAAAATGTCTGCTTTACAGTTGCGCTTGGAAACATTCGGGGTGTTTGGGACCACCACTTCGGAGCCACGCTGGAAAACTTACACTGGAACGTTTCCATTTCTGTTAAAGTGATTATGTGATTTTGTGGGTCTGTTTAAAAGAGGAGTGCATGTTTTACTTTCGTGCAGCCGAACGGTTTCTGCAACACCTGATTTCCTGTCAGGAACTTTCTCCACCCTAAAAGAAAGCGCCCTCTGTGATATCTGTGCACGCTACTAACAGATATTTGGGAATTATGTCCCCATTTACAAACAGACGTTCATTTTCCAGATGTTTGTCATCAGGAGCTCCGTTGTTTCGCCTCCATCCGCTTCTGTTCTTGCATTTTTCCCTTTAAACGCTGTTTGTATTCATTGCATTTCTTCTAGAACTTTCTGAACTCGAGCAGCTGTCCAGAAATCCAGGGCTATCTTTATGTAAAGGAGCCTGGACGCAGGTCCTGGAAGAAGCTCTACATGTTCCTGCGACGCTCTGGCCTCTATTACTCAACTAAAGGAACATCCAAGGTATTAAAAACACTAAAACTGCGGGAAAGACACTTGACTGATACATGTAGCCTTTGTCATTATGTGTCGCCTCTTTCTCTTGCTGACTTCCCTTTTCCTCTCCATCAAACAGGAACCCAGACACCTGCAGCTGCTGTCGGATCTGGAGGAAAGCAACATCTTCACCATCATCACAGGCAGAAAGCTTCACAACGCCCCCACAGACTTCCAGTTCTGCATCAGGGTAATACATTATACGTTGATCTTGGTAAACGCTATAAATGAGTCAAAGTTTCCTAATAAAACAACGTGACGGGGTAATCCCACTGCCTGGCTGTAGTCCGCCTGTGATCTTTATTCATAACAGGAGCGCCTGCTGCCTCCACTGCATCATATGCGTCTCTGTCAGAGGACGCAGGGTTAACCCGGGCCAGCAGGGATTTAAACACACACTCAACACTGTGTCTACCACTGCAGGCGTTATCTATGGTTTGTCACCTGCTGATCTGGGATAAGCCCAGTGGGATAAGCTGGGATGGTACAGGGAATCTGGCCCGACTAACCTCCTCACCTCTCTGTTGAACGTGCACACACATGCACACTTAAATGATTGGCATGTAAGATGCTGTCAGCGGGGGTGACTGTGCGGGGTTGGATAACAGATTTTACCTGCTGGTTTGGAGGGCAGGGGGTGGATTGTTGCTATGGTGACATAATTGAAATTATCCTTAGGGTGTGTGTGTGTGTGTGTGTGTGATGTCCTCCTTACTGGTGGAAGATAAGCCTGTCATGCTGGTACTTGTGGTTCTAAAGTTTTTTCTGTCTGTCTGCAACTTTATGCAGAAACTACTGATTTTTTTTACCTGTTTTTAGAAAATTGATCTAAAAACAGAAGTGATCTGGATCATCATCTGCATCCAGGGAAGATTTGTTAAATCATTGTGAGATGTACCCATTGTCAGTAAATATTAATAAAACGTCCCACTAAATGGAGTTTTTGAACCAGAAAGGATAAACAAGTCACCAGAGTTTGATCTGGATCCCGGTAAAATTCCAGATATTAAATCCAGAACGGGATGAATATAAAACACTGTAGCTGAGACACTGTGGGTCCATCTGCAGTATCTCAGAATCAAGTAGTGTATCCTGTAACAGGAAGATCTGAGCTCTGGATGCTTTTCTAGTTTAAGGAAAAAAGAAGAAGAGATGATATTTACTGAGATTTTACACAAATTAAAATCACTGGAACCCATCAGACTAAACCAGTCTGGATCCTGCAGCTCATTCATTTCCTGCCTTTCTGTTTGCTCCGCAGCCCAGCAAAGTGAGGAGCGACTGTAAGGAGTTAAAGATGCTGTGTGCGGAGGACGAACAGAGCCGGACCTGCTGGATGACTGCCTTCAGGCTGCTCAAAGTAAAGCCTCTACTTTTATTCCACGTGGCTAAACCAGTAGCTTCTAGTTATGCTGCTTACTGGCCTTCAGCCCGATGCTTGGCAAGCAGATTTAGTTGTGTTAAAGGTGTCGTATAACACAACCGTTATACATGCTTCTTAGCTTACGTCAGAAATTAGCTGCAGGAGGCTACAACAGCTCGTTTTTTTTCAACCACTGTTGAAAAAAAGGGTTGTTTTCACGCTGCACTACCTGCATTTGCTTAACCTGAGGCAGTTTCACATTCACACCAACTCAAATGAACCAGACTTTCCAAACAATTTAGAAAAGGAACTGGTGTGAATGGACCGGGCCATGAGCGCCAGACTACCGCGCACCAGATTCACCACTAAAATAAAACACTCTAAACATTTCTGTCGCATAGATTTCTCCTGTCTGAGTCTAATTACCTTGTAATTATTGCACGTAGGCTACGATGTCGGCTTATCTTACGGTGTTTTGTTTTAATGTATCAGCGATTTAATTTCATAACGGCTGAAAAGTTGGACAGCTTCTGGCTGCCAACAAAGATACTAGTAAGAATTAGCATTAGCCTGTCCAGATCTGGTAGTGCATGGCTGCTCCATGTCTTTCTTCTTTTAAGTACCATGGTATGGATGACAAGTGGCTTTTTGTGCTGCCAGTGGCTCACTGAGACTTTAAGGGTTAAGTGTCCGGCTTCGGTCCTTTCGGGCCGGTATCCTGCAAGTTTTACCTGGACTAACACACCTGATTCAAATAAAATAGATCCAACTGCTTCTTGTCAACCTATTAAGTGATTTCAGTCAGCTGTGTTGGAGCATGGAGACAGCAAAAACCTGCTGGATACCGGCCCTTGAGGGCCTGAGTTTGACACCCCTGCTTTAGGGGTTAAGTGAAGCGGGTAACTGCTGCACCAAGCAGTGTAACTGAATGAAACCGGTCCTATCTGCAGAGAGAGTATAAACCTGTTGCTGCTTTTGCTCTTTAGTTAACAGACATGTGCATCTTCATTTTAACACACAGGGTGAGATTCGAAAGACATCGTACTGCACTGATGAGGAAGACTCATCGTCAGAGACACAGAGCCAATTACAGAGAAAGCATACAGGATGTGGAAATGTTACGTTCTCAGCCAACTGATTAAATTTATAGCTAAACTTAGAACCATGATGAACTATGTTTCATGATCAGCGTGCATCTTTAGCTGCTCTACCACATCAGAGCTGAAGCTGATATAACTTTATTTTGAAGAACTCCAGCTTTGTCCCAACCTCCATGTTGAACAGATCAGCTGATTCATCATAATTTGTTTTAAAGTGATGAACAGTCATGTTTTCATGCTTTTATTGTGTAAGCATCGGTGTTTCCTTTACAAATGTGTACAAAAGTGAATTTGATTTGAAATAGTTGATAGCAAACAAATATAATTTTGACCCTCTATGTCTGAGGTACAGTGAATGCATCACAGACCTGAATCTATCTTTGCATGTCTCCACAGTATGGGATAGTGCTGTACCAGAACTACAACGTGCCCCAGCAGAGGAAGTCCGCCGTCTCGCCTTTTTCTGCACCTGTGGTGAGGATCCGCTCTGACATTACAACCAAAATCAATCCAACAATGACCCATTTAATTATCTGATGGAAACCATTTCAGTTCTCAGCTGTAGCGGGTCTCACTTCCTTGTTTTTCTTAAGAAGACAAACTGCTACCACAGGTGTCAATCCCACCCCAAAACACACACACACAATTTGTGCCAAACAAAAGTAGACCCAACACGCAACATCTTATCCCCTCGAGTAGATTTATATAATGCTCTGCATAATTGTGTGCGCGTGCATACACACACCTAGACACACACATACGAAGCAAACAGAAAGGTCTCATTTCAACACACAGGACAAGTGTGCTGTGTTTCAACCAGCCTAATCCCCTCACACCAAGAGGTGTTGGAAAATGTGTCATAAGCTCCTTAAAACAGATTGTAACCAGTCTTTACAATCTCTACAAACATTGTGTTGAAACGTGGCAGATTTGTGCTGAACTGGCCCGCGCATGTGTGTGTGTGTGTGTGTGTGTGAACGTCGGGGTGCAGCGTTGTGATATAGCATGTAAGATCCTATTTCCAGAAGCTGTTTAGTTAGACCTTCAACTGGGGCTTACGGTCAGTAATCTCCTGCCTGATCAGTTACACGGTTAAGAAGCATGTTTTATCGAAGTTTACCATAAAGCAGTAAAAAATGCTGCAAACCCAGAGGAGGAGCTGCAGTTTGTTCTACTAAAACGGAATAAACGAAGGTTTTCTTGGAAGATTTAAATGAAAACAATGGATTTTAATTGCTCTTTTTCTGTTGATCTGCTAAATATTTTCGCTGAGTTTTAGAAAGTGCTCGTTGTTAGCTAGCAAACGGAGCGAGGTCCTGAGGGTTGGAGCCGGAAAGCCAGGAGAAGCTTGTGCTTTTCCTCAAAGGAGCATTTGTGGATTGACTAAACTGGGTCTGTGTGCAGACAGGATTTGTCATGCTCCAGTGACTGTGTCTGGCTTGTTTGACCTCTGACCCTTGTCATCCCCCCCACCCCCTCCAATCACTACAACTCAACCCCATTTCTTGTTTGTCCCCTCCCCCACCTACCACCACCACCCTCCACCTATCCTCTCACCCCCCCAACAGCGGAGTGTATCCGAGAACTCTCTGGTTGCTATGGACTTCTCCGGACGGACCGGTCGCGTCATCGACAACCCCGTGGAGGCCCAGAGCGCCGCCCTGGAGGAGGGGCAGACCTGGAGGGTGAGTAGGTGGAGCTTGAGGTTGTGATATTTGAAATGTGGAGGAAAAGAGGCCGAACAGGGACGTATTCTACCCACAAAAAAACAGTTTGCCTCATTTTCCTGCATCTTTGGGGGGAAATTGAAATGCAAAAGAAGTCTTATAATGTGCTTAGATCTGATGTTGAACGTGGTTCTCACAGAAAAGAAGCCAGCGTATGAATGTCCTGGGAAGCCCCAGCCCCCTGCATCCATCCTCTCTGAGCACAGGTACTCCCACCCAAACCAGTAACACTCCTCCCAGAACCAGCAAAGCTATGGCTTTGCAATTAGAGTCCAATAAAATCTCTGTTTTCAGTGATCCACAGGACACAGGTTTGGTTCCACGGTCGCATAATGAGAGAGGAAGCCCACAAAATGATCATGCAACAAGGCCAAGTAGATGGGTGAGTGGGGAGGGGTCTGGGGGCTGGTATCTTTTGGCATCATGTTGGGAAATAAAAAAAACCTGCTGAGGGTGAATATTCTGTTAATAAGAGCAAAACTGCCCGGGCTTTCTGGCTCATCAGCATCACATCTCAGCCTTCCCTCAGCAGATTAAAGAGCTTTGCTTCTTTCATTAAGCATTTGAAGCAAAGCCACGTGAAACTCATGTTTAATCCTCTCGCTTCATGTTTGCTTTTCATCAGGTTGTTCCTGTTGCGGGACAGCCAGAGTAATCCCAAGGCATTCGTGCTCACTTTGTGCCACCACCAGAAGATCAAGCACTTCCAGATCCTACCGGTCAGTCAAACAACTACATAAACGTCTCTGATCCGGAAATAAAGCACTCACCTTTAAATAAAAATAATCATCCACACAGCATCTCCTCTAAACACCGTTTTTACTCAGTAAAACTGAATGTTTTGACCAAGTTCACTGAGCATCAGTGCAGACATATCCCGCTGTAATTTCCACCCTGTTGCAGGCGCAGCTTCTTGTGACCAGGAAGGTCTTTGCAACAGATGCAGTGAGGTGTTTTCCATTTCCAACAGGTTTTATAATCCTGTGGTTTCTGCCCAGAATCGCTGATAATGCAACAGATCCTTACCAGCATAAGACCTGGTCCGTTTCGGCTTAAGGCACATATGTCAGAGTAAAGGCCCGCGGGCCACATCCGGCCTGGATAAAAGCAAAAATATGCGGCATTGAATGCAGCCGGATTTGCCCATTTCTTCCCGGAAATAAAGCCCCAACTGCGCATCCAGGCTACTCAAACAATGTCTGTTTGTTAGAAAATACCTGTGTGATAAACTGTTTTCTATGATGAAGCTGAACAAAACACAGAAGTCAACGTACTACTGAACACCTCCTGACCCCAAACACTGATGAGCTCGTACAGATGAGACACCACCAAGTATCCGCCACAGCTTCAAAACAGTAAACATGACGTATAGTTCACTCAGTTAAAGTTTAAGTTAAGTTTATATTGTTGTACGTAACCCAATCCAATTATGTTTTTAAAATATTTCAGTTGTGTGAATGATAGAAAAATACTGATATTTATTTCTTTGAAGTAAATTTAGCACACTTTGCCATTTCCTTGAGAAATATTTACTGATGCTGCCTTGAATAATACAGCTTCATTCATTTAATGTTCATGTTATGGGGATTTTTTTATACAAAGGAAGTTGTCTTTTGTGCCTGTTGAAAATGACAAAATCCTGAAGAAAATATTGCTTTATTTATTCAATTTTATAGTAATACTATATGTGGTCATTCTTTTCAATGATTCGACAATTCGATTAGTCTGGTCCTTTTGTGTAGTGAATGTATTTATTGGCCCCTTGTTCATTTGACTTTGACACTTCTGTCTTAAGGGGACTGAAATGGACAGTTCATTTAGTTGCATTTAGATCTCAGGAGCAGTGATTTGCCTCCTAACCTGCTGGAGACCTGGTTCCTGCTAGCAGTGTTCTGCTGCTCTCACACTGAAACTGAACTTTGGTAAAAAATGTCTTGTGTGGTTGCTAGTTGTTGCTAGCTGTTGCTAACTGTTGCTAACTGATGCTAACTGTTGTCTTTCTTGCTGAAAGTGTGAGGAGGATGGTCAGGTGTTCTTCAGCCTCGATGATGGCGCCACCAAGTTCACAGACCTGATCCACCTGGTGGAGTTTTACCAGCTCAACAGAGGAGTGCTGCCCTGCAAGCTTAAACATCCCTGTACCGCTGTGGCCTTGTGACACTCCCCCCTCCCCCCCAGCAACACCCCCCGTTTTTGCACACCTCTCACCCCTCTGCCCCCCCCCGCTCCCTTACCGACACAATAAGGTTGGGGAGATGTTTTCAGGAAGCGACCGACTCCGTAGCCAACATGCCAGGCTTCTCTCCGCCCGTTTGGATGTTTGAAGGAGAACCGTTAGACCGTCCAGTGCTCCAGCTTGGCTTTCGCTTAGCTCTCATGATGTCCTGGAGATTCGTCATTGCCTTTCTGATCAGGAGAACCGTTGTGTTGTGAAAATGTAGGACTGCTGTAATGACATCTTTGCAGCAGGAGTGCGGCTCTTTTGGATGTATCTTTCTGTGTTCGTGACCCTTCAAAACCACCAGTCCCACACCCCCCATCTTCCAGGCCTGATAAGCTGTGGTGCCCGCCCCACCCTCACCCATGAGGCGGGCAGGGGGCGCCACCCTCTGACTTCCTCATTGATCATCAGGGATGGACGGGAACCTCTCTGGGTCCCATCAAACTTAACCCAGGAGTTTCTCAACCTGTGCAGTCCAGTCTGGATAAGCTGACACCCTGTCCCTCCCTCCCGACAACTCGACGTGATGTCTCTGCCACGCCCTGACCGACGGTCGCTCGGGGCAACCCCGATTACTCCTCCACACAAGCTCAGAGAACATTTTGGGAGAGAGAAACAAAAACTAAAGGCAAGATGAGCAAAGCAGTGGTGAGGGCTTGCTGAAAGGACAGAGGAATGTTTATCAGGAAGGCTGTAACAAGCCTCTCTTGTAGAGTTGATTACTTGATGTCATTTTATTGCTGTTTTATTACTGTTGATTCAATGCAGAACTAGTTTTGCACTCCTGGGCGGACAGACGATAGCTCTTTAGCAACATGAAGAAGCCTCCTCTTCCTCCTTCACTCTTCTGCAAAGCATGCATGTGGTCTGATTGGATTACAGTGTGAGAGCACAGTTACAGCTGGTTATGCAGTGCTTTTCAGAAGGGTTTAGAAACATCTCTGATTTCTGTGTTGCTCGTACCAACCAGGCTGCACAGCCGAAAATCAAAACGTGCTTTTAAACCAGCTGCAGCACCTCAAGAGTGTGAGGAAGAGGAGGAAGACTGTGTGAAAAACTCCTGAAAAGTGTGTCCACCCCCAAGCTTCTACCATTTCAATTGTTTTTTAATCGAAAGGGTTGTATTTGTTGGTGAATTTGTCTTTGAATGTTTTCTTTTCCTAAGTCTGATCTGAGTTCAGTGCTTGCACATTTAATCATCGGATTTTGGGTTGGAGCTGTCAAGTTCGGATTCTGACCACTGTTCCCTCGTACAAAGCAACAAAAGCACTCTCATTATGCTTTTTTTTCTTGTTTGTTTGTTTTATTTTAATTTTAAATATAGAATTTGAACAAATGACTTGAAATGTGAGCTCGGTTGAAGGTGTGTAAATGGTCAACTGAGCTTCACTCGCCTTAAGTGCAAATTGTGAGCCTTGTTAATGAAATTGAAAAAAACATCTTAAAATGCACATACCTGCATTTGGGATTTTAAGATGATGGAATGACATCCAGAGTGAACATGAGAACAATGTTTGAAGGATGGTGCACGATTTTGGGAAATAATCTTATTGCTTTCTTATACCACTTTTATAGTTTATCTGTATGCTGAATATGAAGCTACCAATTTTAGATTCATTAGAATTAATTTTAAAACAATGGGTTCAAATCACAATTTGTTTTGTTAAATTAAGAGAAGTGGCATGCCAATGTTATCTTTTCTTCTGACAAATTTGCTAATTAATTTATCCAGAAAGCGCCATTTTTTGTTAACTACTTTAATTATGGAAAAATATATTTATTTTTCTTAGTAAATTTCCCTTTCCTTTTGAATCTTGTCTTTTTCTTGGTCACATTAGGCCTAAGAAACAAAGGTTATCCCACCAAGTATGTTAATTTATATGATGCTAAATTAAGCTAAGCTACATTAGGTAAAGCTATGCTAAGGTAAGCTAAGCTAAAGCTAGCTGGCTGTGGGCTGTACAGCAGCTTCATATTTACCACACAGACGACAAACCTGTTAAGTCTTGAACTTCATTGTCCCCACACAAAGTGTCAGATTAAATAAAAACTGGACAGTTGTGTCAAACCTTTTAACTGATCTTCAGCAAGAAAACAAAAACTTTCCAAACTATATAATTTCTCAAAAATGAATGAAGGTAAAACTGGGTAACAGGCACTGGTGAGGTAATATTGCATCAGGGTTAAATGTAATACCTTATCTATCTAACAGCTTTAGGGAGTTTTGATTTGGTGTGCATTAGTGGTATTTTAGCACCAAGGGCTTTTTTCTTGAAACTTTACCCAACAGCCATTTTACAACTTCCATGTGTAAATAGATAGATATATATGCTAAGGTTGCATTTATTATAGTGACATCATCTAGCTTATTTGCCCTGTTGAAAACAAAATTAATTGGTATAATACAAGTAACTGTGGCAAAATATTTCATCTCCATATCACAATTTTAAAATTAATTATGTAAAGTGAATATCTGGGTTTTTAATTAGTGATCAAACTAAATAATCCATAATATTTTCTGTTATGTATTACAACATAATAAAGGCCAGTTTTAATTAAATTTATTGCCCTGTGATCTGACATTTTTGGTATTATAATGAATTACCTTCACATTACACACAAATTAAATCACTTCTGCTATATTAACATACTTCCCAAAGCAAATGGATGCAATGAGACTCTTTGCAATGAGTGAAATAAAACCAGAGCAATGAGGCTAAAATGCACAAATGAAGTTGTGATGAAACAGAAAAACTTTGAAACTGAAAGAAAAAAAAACGAGAAAAATGCTGAGAAACATGAGACTATCATAATAAATGTAGCATGCTTTTGTTATTTAACTGTTTGTACTGCTTTTGTTTTTATTCTTTATTTGGTTTATTTGTGCTTTATCTGATCATTGTGGCAAATACCGCCCCCCAGTGGTGACAGTGACAGAAAATCCAACAGTGCAGCAGTCATTAAAATGAATTTTAAGTAGAAACGCACATAAAAAAAAGTTATGGCCTTACAGTTACTGCTTATAGATGCTAAAACACACAAAATGCCACTCAAAGTGGCTTTTATCTAAATAAAAATTATCCTCACTTAAAGTTGTAATTTGGCCATTTCTGCACCTCCACAGGAACACACTCTAAGTATCATGTAATGCAGTGCTGCCACCACTAAACTAACTGCACAACTTTACACCCTCACCAGCTCTTCACTCACCAGTCGGGCCTTTCCAGTCAGACTGGACTCGCTACCAGAACTGGAAAATGCTTGAACTACCCCACCCATGTCCAGCCTTTAAGCTATAACCCTGTTGTGAATTTGCGTGTGTGTGTTTTTTGGCTAGACTGTTATATCCGCTCTCCCCCCTTCAGAGACGGGGTGAGGAACACCGCTTGTTGGGTTAAGTCATGTGAGAGTTTTGACTGGAGCTTTCTCCCAACATTCCCAGTCCTCTGCTGAGTTTAATGTCTTGCAGAGAGAGCTCAACGTCGTTATTGGTCAGATGGATCGCCATCCTTCCTTTTTAATCACTGTACTCCAAAGCAATCCTTTACACGACTTCAGCTATTTGAATAAACCAGAATAAAGTATCTGTTTTCTAAGTATGTGAAGCGATGGAGAAGTAGATCTAACACTGTACCTAGGTCACAGATCACTATGTTTGGGGTGTTATGCTTTTGCTCATAACACCATATAAATTTAATGATTTATTTTGTCCTTTTCTCATTATTTGATTGTGTGTATGTTGACTTTTTTTTGGTTTACCATAAAAGAAACCTTTTTATATAAATATATATATAAAAATATAAAAGAATATACCACAGTATTAAATCAAACCCGTCAGATCAAACTGGATCTTTGGACCGTGTCAAACAGCATTTTTATGTATCGGCTGACAGGCTGTAAGAGTCTCTAACAGCATCCAATCTGATTGATTTTTTTATTTGATAAAAACAAAACAATTGCACGTCTTGAATATCTTGTCTTTTTCTGGATCATTTACTTTTTCCTTCTCAAAAACACTCCAGTTTGGCAGTGACTTTTCACTGAGTTAACACACACACACACACAATCTAAATATGAATTCTGGGGGATATTGGTCGTAGTTTTTATATACTTTCATCACAAGTAGTTCAGTTATTTGCTGTAGCTCAAGAGGATTGTGATCTCGTTATGTCTATATACACTTTATTTTAAGAAGCATCATTTTTTATTCTGTCTTTAGGCCTTGCAGGTGCCTCTTTATAAATAGTAACAAATCCTTAGTTGCCATCCATCCATCCATTGCGTTCATTTTGCTGCGACTGTGAAATGTAATGTTACTGAAACTGGTTCCTATGGTCCGGGTTAACATAACGGACATGTGCCGTTGTGTTTGGTGACTCGTAGTGTTGGAGGAAACCGAGCTAACAGACTGTTTTCCTGTTGGGTGGAAGTCATCATGAAGTGAGGTGTAAACATTTCAGGGAAGGAAACCGAGCAAATGAACTGTAATGATTCTTTTACATGAACTCACTGTGCTTTGCTTTTTGTCTCTCTGGCTCCTGGATCTACATTGTATCCTGTTCAGGTATTTTTGTACAAATAAGGGACTGATATATTCTCTGTTTATTGGAATTAGAATAAAGACAACATTGCTTCAAACCAAATATGGCTAACTACTGCTTTTTGTTCCTTTCCAAATAAATGATCTGAAGCATTTAGTTAACCTGACTTTTTATATCGCACCTGAATTAATTTAATCTGAACTAAATAATAAAGGCTAGTTGCTAAGGAGTTTTCCACAGTTCTTTCTGCATATACTGATTATTCATCTGTAAATGTAATGATTATATCTGCTTGCTCCTAATGGCAAAGGCTGTGCTGCTTTATTCCCAAAAGACCTTTATAGTGAGATTTACAGGAAACATGAATGTTGCTGCATATACAACAGCAAGACATAAGACAAAACATTTAGTTTTATTACAGCTTTACTAATAATAAATAGCCATAACACATAAATACACATTAAAATAATTTACAGAATATGACTGAGCAAAACAGCAGCCTACTGTGTGCCAACTAGTGATGATGTCCTGTCTTACTCAGCCTCTGTATTGAGACAGTGTCCAGTGCTTTTTGTCTTCCAGTTGTTATGCTGAATACACTGTTGAATAGTAATGTCACTTCTTTTTGCTATTTTTAATCAGCCTTACAGCTAGATGACCAGAAACCTGGTAGCCAGGTAAACTGGACAGTGTTTGCCTTGAAGGC
>JBAMIG010000018.1:5198599-5208975 GCA_037177335.1 Kiunga ballochi | reverse complement strand
TATCATTATATGGATGATACACACAGCATTAGACGTTGCTAGGCAACAGAGGACTAGAGCATTATGGGTAATTCTCATAAAGTCGGAGACGTCTCATTTATAATGGAAGGAGCACTTTCAAGCGTGCAGACTACGAAGGACACTTTGCGGACTACGTAGTCTGCGTACTTAGAAGTATTCAGTCTCTGAATTGAGAAACGGCCTTTGTCTTTGTGGCTGATGCTTTATCCAAACATTGTGTCACTATGGCAACCATGTCCGGGCATCTTGGGCACTTCTCTGCTTCTTCATGCTGGGAGCTAGTTGCTGACTAGCACTACTGCTACTCACTACAGTCTAAAGTAGGCCCTGAAGCGACTGTGATCCAGCTTCACCTCTGGCTAAACTGTTAAACTACCTACGTTCTCGTCTGCCCTTGTTTTCACCATTTACTCGTAACTTCACGTGGTAGCGAGCATAAAGAGCACGTTACGCTGTCTCTGATTTATCTGCAGCTTCATGTTGTCTTTTCTCATCGGACCCAGTGTAAAGGCCTGAAGAATGATGCAAAAACTGTGCTTGAACTTTGCAGAACATGTGCAAACTAGTGATGTGCATTAAGATGATGGGATGGAAGCATCAAGACAAAGATGCTGCAGGCTCTGAAAGGCTACAGAAGTGAGGAGAACAGACCATGAAGTTTTTACCTTTTAGATTTTGTAACACTTAAAGCTCCACAACTGTGCCCCACAAGCTGGTAATTAAAGCCTAATTCCTTTTATTTAACACATTTATTTATCTCGTTGTCTGTGAAAACTTACAAAGTAGCATCTGAGACTGATTGATTAAATTATTTTTTCATTGATTGAGTTGTTTAACTCCATTATGACAGGTTTCCTTTTAGTGTATAGCTTAACACTGATAACAAGAAAATAAGTATTGCTCATCAGGTATATGTCATTTTTTATACTAATTTTATTTGTCATGGCATTATTTAGTATTATTTATTTTTTATTTAATATCAAGATTATTATTTATTTATTTATTTGATCTGGATGTTTTTCTGTTTCTGATTTTTTTTTACTCTGATTTAAAATAAACGTTCAGAAAAGTTTAATAGTTTTTTGTTAGTTTTTATAAGAAACACGCAGTTAGTATGTATTATAATATATGTATATATTATTATGAGCTGCATTTTAGTAGTTTTTATTTTAAATTATAATAGGTTTATATAAAGCTAAAATCTGCATGTTTCTTTAGGCTGGAACAGATGAAACATTAGTTTGTAACTAATGTTATTATATTTTCCTTTCAGTCCTGCACTTCGTCCCTCAGTAGCTGCTTTCTGTTGGACAGCTTGTCCACTTAGCCTATTAGCTGATATGCTTTTACAGTTTGTGTGAAGCCTTTAAGGCTTTTTTGGTTTATTTGTAGTGCTGACTTTTTGTGAGGACTTCAGGTCTTCTGCAGTGTGATCCATTCCTGCTTTAAGATTTTATTGATTGCTTCACTTTCTTCCCATATTTTATTGTAATGTTTTATAGATATAAATATGATCACTAACGAGCGTTTTGAGTGATTTATATATTAATATTGTTGTGAAATTAATAAAATGCATGATTGTAGTTTGGGAAATTATCAGGCAGTAAGTTTATCAATAAAAAAAATCTTATGAATTTTTATCTAAGATTTCAGAGATGGCTGGTTAAAATGCAGGAGACGGCGCTACCTGGTCGTTTTGGTCCCGGTGAGGTGTGGGAGCCGAGTCCATGACCTGGCTGGAGCGTGGCAGACGACCCAGGCATTACAGAGTCACTACTGCACACCGACAGAGTGTCTGGGAAGGACAAACACACTAAAACTCCTCTCTGACTCCACAATTATGACTAAAAATCAGAATAAATGTAGTCAGAAGCACCACAGGCTGTACCTTTGTGGTTGTAGATGCCCTCCATCTCCATGGACGACCTGGAATGGGCGATGCAGAGAGTGGAGCTGGGAACCAGACCCTCCTGGGTGGGGGAGCGGTCTGTGGTCCGGACCAGGCACCAGTCGGGTTTGTCATGGCAACGCTCCAGAATCTCCACCGTCTGACCGCGGCGCACCGTCAGTTCGTTGTTGTTGCCAGCTATGAAGTCGTGTATCACCACAGTCAGGTCACAGCCGCCGGACAGCTGAGGAAGAAAAACACTCGATTACAGGCCCGATTATGAAACAAGCCGAGCTCCGTTTTTACTGCACAAAGCCTGTAAGCATGTCGTCTCTGGTTCTGTGTGTGTGATCTCACTTTGTCACTGTCCAGTGTGTTCTGAGATGTGCGAGACGCCAAAGAGATGGTGTCTGGTTGGCTGCTGCCTTCACCCTGGCTGTCCGGGTCATCTCCATCCCTACCAGAAGCATTCATAGTCAGTGGAGGCTCCAGGTTTGCTTTTCCATGTAAAACCCAGGATGAGGTAAAGAAACCACAGTGTTACCTCCGTCCCTTGTGAAGCTTTGCTGTAGTGGCTTTGGGAATATGAATGGGCTCCTTGAGCGCTCCTCTGAGGTGAATGGTGCGCTCCTGGATCACCTCCCTGATGTGTTTGATCCAGTCTTGCTTGTTCTCAATATTGGAAGCCTTTAAATGGGCGGTAATGCAGAAGGTTCAATGAGGCAGGACTCGCAGGTAAAAGTAAAAACAAACAAATAAAGGACTCTTTTGGAGGTTTTATGTGTTTCACACAAGTCTGGAAAAACCGCTCCTCACTTATTAGCATCTGGCATTTCCACACATTGGCTTTCAGAATCAGATACCGGGGAGAATTATGGGATTTAATGACATTTTATTCAGCTTCAACCTTTAGTTAGTACTTCTGATTTTATGTAACTTTTAGTTTAAACTAATGTAAAGTGAGACTGTTGGTCTTTTCATGTGGAAAAAATGTACATGTAGTGCTTCTACTGCAGAAGTTAAACCATCCGAACAAACAGCAGAAAGTGAAGCTGACGTTAGATCTCTGAAAGTAGCTCAAATATTACAGCTTTAAACTTTGATTCAATCTCATTAACGCTTAGATAATAATGTAGGAGTAAAAACATTTTATGCCTGTCTTTATCTTTAAATGCTCTTCCAGCCTTTTCTTTTGACCAACTGCTCTGGATAATGATCTGATTCCTGCATCGGTGCTATTTCACATTGTTGTACCTCTGAGCCATGTTATTAGAAGGCAGGTAGCACCACAGTTATGGCTTTAGCACCTGAATCTACCTGGTGGTCACGTGGAGTCTGGTGCATTTCATCTAAATGCAGCGCAGCCTGAAACGATACGTTAAAATAAGCTACGTTGTGTTTGAGCCGTCCGCTCGCTTTAATGAAGTGAGAGTAAGACTGGGTGTTTCAGACTTGTGTGAACTGGTAAGGGCTGTGTTGTGGGATAGTTTGTACTCACCGTTGCTCCATGTTTGGATCCCTGACTTAGCTTTAAATTCAAAATATAAAATAGAGAATTTCACTGGATTGGCTTTAGCAGATAAACGGGACATTTTTCTGTTTCTAACGTGGACAAAACGGTTCGACATGATAGAAACGTACAACACTGATAATTTGCCTTTAAGGTGCAACGATGGCCAATCAAATATGCATCAGCTCATCATGGATGGTAAGTCTGTGTGCGTGTTTGTAGTGAGTAATGAGAGACGGTTTACGATGCACATGTCGCATGGCTGCTTCTCACTGGTTAGTTTAGTCAACACATATCAAAGAGCTGTAACACTCAGTGTTAGGGTTTTGGCTTCATGCTGTTCCAACACAAGCTTTAATCCATCTGCAAGGGTTGAAATCATTAAACGTTTTCTCTCCTGGAACAGAAAGATGGCTACCGTTGTGGCACAAAGCCAGGATGGACGAGGGAGAAGGGGGGGATTGTGGGTGTTCAGGACCTAACAGAGTATCACCAGCGTTGGTAGAAGCATGTCAGCCCACATAGAGAATTAGAGATACAAACATCCACAGAAAACACAGCCCCAGATATACAGATGTGCCCGAGTTAGTTAACAGATGGAACAAAGCGGAGTGTGAGCAAAGGGCTGGCAGAGAGGGAAGAAGTAAAGGAGACAGAAAGCCTCACAGCTCATGCAGTCAGACAAGATGCTGGAAAGTTCAGCAGTGCTGGAAGGCAAAGCGACAGGTAAAGACTGCTGGGTTAGACGGGAATGCACATACCAGGCATATCTACGCTTTCTTCTTACCTTGAGCACAATCTTGTTGTCTGAGGTTGGGGTGCGCCCCACCCATAAAGCAAACTTACAGGGGTCTCCCTCCACATGCTCCGTCACCCCCAGCTCCGATGTCTGCAGAGAAAAAAAACATGTTGTCGCGTTCAGCTCATCCGTAAAGCAGGGACATCACGTCGTCTGGCTGGTCTCCTCACAGACGTCGCTTTCAGGGGGACTATGACTATTATACAAACACCGCTGTGAGATTTCACCATCGTTTACTCACATAGAGCTTGCTCTTGTAGATGTACTTGCTCCGGCCGTTTGAATCCTTCACCTCTTTGCTCAAGACGAGAGACATCTCGAAGAGGAAGAGGTGGCGCTCTCGGCCCTTACGGATCAGAGTCTTGGGATCCCAGACTTGGAATGAATCCTGGAGGATGAGCTCTCCCTGGGATTCGAGGTTTTCATCAAATCCTGGAGGATGAACAGGATATTACACAAACATTAGCTCGACCATGCCTGAAAATAGATGTAAATAAGGAGCTTAGGGGTTCAAAGAAAAGAAAATACATGGTGTGACTGCTCACCTTCCAGCATAGAGAGATGCATGGCATCGTTAGCCTTCTTGGGAACACTAAGCATCACTTCCAGGCCGTCCTTGATCTCCCCTTTACCTTCTTCACAGCACGTCAGAAGCTCCTAGACACACACACATATAGCGTGACGACAGGCGTGACAACTGCCTCCGCTCAGAGAATTAGTGCTTCAGGTTACCTTCAGCAGGAGCTGATACTTGGTGATTCTCTGCACTGGTTTGATCAGATAGGAAGAGATGGAGTTGGTCAACTGGTGCCGCTGTTGGATTTCCTGTTAAACACACACACACACACGAAGGGATAGTGATGGGAATGTGCACAACATACACGAACCATCTGCCATCACTGCGATGAGAAAATGTGACGCTCACGTCAAAGTAGTTCCCAGCATGCTCCAGTATGAGCTGTGTGGAGTCCGGCTTGTTTTTACAGTAGTTCACATACATCTGGAATTTATCGGCCTGAAGAGGAAAAACATTATTGTGTTAAAATCAGATGATTTTGCTTCATTCCAGCAAGATAAACCTTTTTAAATCTACACGTGTGTGTGTATATATATATATAAGCGCAAACAATGTGTAAATAGCTGTGGATGAAGGATGCGCACCCATGTGACAAAGCAATGGCCAACATCTTCTGGGAGCTGCTCATATTTCTCCAGTTCTTTCAGAAAGATGCTGGAAAAAAGGAGAGAGAGGGATTCACGGGTGAGAAAAAGTGCCGCTTCTTTGATGGATAACTCGGTTGGACGTGAATCTCAGAGTGGTTTCGTACTTTTGGTGGAATTCATAGAGGTCCTGCATGTTTCCAAAGATGATGTGCTCCTTGTTGATGATTCCCGGGGGAATCTCCTCCACGCCGCTGGTCATCTCCCACAGGTAGGTCTGCACGCAGATAAGACCACATCACACACACACAAAGGAAATATGACCAGAGATAGTTTAGCATTTGTTTCCAAATCGTCCCCAGTGGTTGATGAGAAGAGCAGTTTGGGGAACTTACTTCCAGGCATTCCCTCAGGTCTCTTACGTAAGCCTTTTCTGTCTGAATCAGCTCCGCCATGATGAACCTGCACATAAAAGCACACATACATGAGCACATTACGATCTGACATACTGTCCTGCATAAAATGATTAATCTGCTCGCTAGTGGCTCCTTTTCAGCTCGCCAGCTTTATCCATTTACACTAATGAATAATGAAAGCGTTACAGCTCATAAAGCTCGGTCATAAAGCAGCTCAGAGTGACTGAAATCATGCTTTAGATTTGTGGTGCTTGTATATAATGATTCTGTCTCCTCCTGTGCTTCACACAGTCATCTATTCTCCAGTGAAACATGATGGTGCGTCTGAAGTTCATGTGCCGACGCAGCAAACCAGCTAATGGGAGGAAGTTTAAATCATGTAAGTCCATTAAGTATGTACCTTTAGAACTGAGCTCTCCTGTTTGGAGCTTCGGGTTGACGAGGACACAGAGAGGCCACTTTGTGGTGGATTAACCATTAAAGCAGCAGCCGTCTCTGCTGGGCTTTTGGGATCTGAGCCAATAATCTAATTACTTGTGCTTAAAAGTAATAAAAACAATTTTGATAGGGAAAAAAACAAGATGCTGACTTGTTTCTTTTTTCTATTTTTCTAAAAAGTTAGAAAATCAGCACAATTTTTCAAGTTACTGTAAATCTTTTTATCTTAAATGTTTTCATCGACTCTTCTAATGAGTAAGGCGTAAACAGGAAGTAGGATGGCGTACTCCTTTCTCCGCGCTGACTTGCGTTTCTCCTCGTTCAGCTCATGCGCGGCAGCATCCCTCAGTTTCACCTCTGATCCGGGCGCGGTGGCGGGAATGATGTCCAGCTGGAGGTCTTTACTCTGAAACAGCAAAAACACCAAATCAGGAAGGAGGAGAATCAAAGATGGCGGGAGAGTAAGCAAATAAGACGTACGGCCTTATTAGAGTCCGATGAGATGCCCAGGGCTTTCTCCAGACTGGAACGGTACTTGTCCATGCGTAGGGAGAAGTCTCTGTAGCGCTTGTCCACAGCCGTCACCCATTTTTTTATTTCTCCGGAATGACTGTGGCCTTTCTCGCAGAAGCTATCCGCCAGCTGGATCAGCAGCTTAACGCGCTCTTTAGTTTGCTGCAGGACAGGAGCATTTTCACTTTGGTGCATAGACATTAAACACACAACATGCTTGTGTATTAGCTCAACCTTAGCTGTGATGTGGAAGTCTTCGTGCTCCTTCAGGAGTTCTTGCGTGTGGTGGATACTGGAGCCGGTGGACGTGTGCGTGGACAAGTAGAACTCCCCAGTGTCGTGAATCCAGTCCAAAGCCTTCCGACACAAACATGGTCATTTAGTTTTATATTATTTAAGCAACAGTTATATGTCTTTATCTCTGTTTTTACCATGTACCTGCTTGGCGCTGCGTTCAAACACCACATACTGCTGACACTGGTCCAGCCGCCGCTTCCTCATAGTCCAGAAGTGGAGAACACGGTTCTCCCTCTGCAGCAACTCATTGAGAATATCTTAACACAAATAAAACAAATAAAAAATGAACACTTTAACACCCATTTATAACTCAAAATAACATATTAGTACTGGAGACTTGCAATGCACAAGGAAAACTCCAGTGTTTTGATGTTAATGTGTTTCTTTTATGTCATTTTTTAGCAGCTTTATAGCTACATGCAGTGACACGTTAATTAATTAATGCAGATAATTGTATTGGACGTTTCTACATGTCAAAGGAAGGGTCTGGATTGAGGTGGAGGTATTTGAGGTGAGCCGGTGTGTGGTCCTGTCCACCTTGTGCTCTGCTGAATCCCTGCTCTGTCCACATACAGGAAGCAGCATGCTAGCTGCACAAAAATCTCATTTTACAGCAAAAAGTCATTAAAAACGGATTGTCCCCCTCATGCAGACCAGCAGTGATCCTAACCCTGCTGTAAATCCCTCACAATGGGAAACTTTCCCACCACACAGGGGTGCTTTATTTAAAAAAAAAAGTGCAAAACGGCCCTTTTAAATCGGATATTGAGTTTTGTATGTGAATAATCGTAACTACGCACAGAAAGTTCAGATGATTGCACGGCACTAATGATCAAAGCATCTTACTGTAGCGTATCAGACAACATGCAGATACATTGCCTCTGCTACTCACTTTTAACCTGCTGTTCTGGTGCCTTGACGTGGCTCAGCATCCCCGGCATGCTCACGCTGTTCCTGTGCATGTACTTGAGGAAGACGTCTGCATTTCTTCTGGCCAAAGTGCACGCCTGATCGAAACACCGACACACACACACACTCAGAGACAAAGTCCACTTTGCAGCCGTGTTCTGGTTCAGCTCTGTGCAGGAGTTACCTTGAGGAAAGCCTCCTTCTGCTCCTGGTGCTTAGTGATCATTGGAGTGACGTGGTCCGTTTCACAGTTGGGTCCCAGTTTGTCAGCTCCTCCACACCAGTCTTCTTCTCTCTTGTACTCCTGCTCCAGGCTTTCCAGCACACTGCACACCTGCAGGAGGACAATCACACTCAGATGGACAGAATTTTGGTTTTTATATGAACATTCAGGATCGGGTCTTTTACCTGTTCAGAGGTCTTGTAAAAAGCCACGGAGGCGTTGACCAGCTTGAGGCGGTCCTCCATCTTCAGCATGAGCTGCTGCCAGTGAGAAGCCACGCTCTCTGCACAGTCTCTGATCAGGTCCATGTCGTAGTGGTTGGCCTGGAGCAGAGCCTCGGCCTTCTGCTGCACCTGCAAAGCGCTTTGATGGGTTTTCTGCAGAGCATTAAAGACATTAAAGAGCAACATTTTAGACTTCAAGCAGGAAGCTGAACTGAACGAAAGTAAAACGAAATACTGTGTCACCTCTATGGCATGTTGAAACTGTTCATGCTCTCTCTGCAGCTGTTCAGCTTCCTGCAGTGAGCTGGCTGTAATTAGACCAGCATTCAGCATCGACTCGCCATTCCGAATCCAACCCAGAACCTTAAACAAAAAAAGGACAAAAGTTGCAATAAAATGAAACCCAAATAGATGTGGGGGCTGCTTGCAGTCGGGCTGCACAGCCTGCAGGTGGCACTTGGATGCAGCCATGTGACTGAATGTCCTACCTGCTTGACTTCTGCCTGCAGGTGTCTCAACTGGACACACTGTTCCAAGTGTCTCCGGTGCTGCTCAGCCGCCAAGTCTAGCTCATTCTGCTTTTCATGGAGGAACTCCAGCAGGTCCTGGACTCTCGCTGCCATGTCAACATCTCGATCGCACAGCAGCTCGACGCCTGAGGAGAGGATACGCATGATGTGTTACTTCAGAAATCATCAAAAATCAGTGTATTTTTTTCACATTTTCAAGAGAATATTTAGTGTTTAAAACAGGCATTTTATGTGCAGTTGCAAAGAGTCCGTATTAGCATATGAGTTCACAGGTGAGTTATTATGGTTAGTGAGTGGGTGCTTCTCATCTCAAACTGACTGACTCTGACCTGCGACACCTACACAGCAAAACTTACATAGCCGACAGAAATCTGAGCAGCACCAGTGTTTCCTGCATTACGGGAACTGGTGTTTAATGATGCATCTCTAATTCTACCTCACACATGCAGAGCAGGGTACCATATCGAGAAAAGATGCAGAAAAGAAGCTAAAAATTTGAGCCACTTTTATTCCTCGCTCACCGGAGGCCTGGACCTCGTTGACGTACTGCAGCAGCTCCTGTCCCTGATGGATGACATCGAAGGTGAGGTTGTTCATGGTCAGGGCCTTGTCAGCGTGGTGCTGAAGCCTCTGCTCCGCCAGCGTCAGGTCCTCCGTGTCAAAGTCATTCCTCTGACCCGTCAGCTCCTCGTTCCAGGACTCCAGGTCCGAGATGATCTGAGGAACGTGAGAAGGATTTTTTTTACTCTGGGAAGAGTTTAACTTATGCATTTATCCAGGATTTTATTCAAAATGAGAGGGATTTTCAGTAGAAGTACAGTGTTCTCATGAAAAAGGATCTTATTTTACCATAAGTGCATGCTATGTTATGCAGAATGCATAAAAGAGATGTTATAGATGTGAATTAAAGTTTGTTATAAGTGCAATCCGATGCATATATGGATGATTCTGAATCAATGTGTAAATGGTAAAAAGTACTACAGTGAACACTCGTTTATCGCGGGGGATACGTTCCAAAAATGACCCACGATAGGTGAAGCGCGATATAGCGAGGGATCACTGTATATAACTGAACAAAAGTAGGAGGAGGGAAATTGCCTCGATGGGTTTACATGACCGAAACAATGGCTGAGCAGTAAAACTAATGCAGATCATAGAAGCAAAGTCTGATCTTATTTGCTTCAAATAAATCCACGTGGAGTCGAATGCAGAGGCTGTTGTGGGTTCAACGCAGGGCACTGTGAATCCACACAACCAAAACTAATGAGCGTATGTGACGATGGCAACTCTGGCCGGAAGAAATATCCAACGCTGTGGAAACAGAAGTGGTCCTGCTTTAACCAGGAGATGAAAATGTTTCCTCTTGCTTGTTAGCCATGACAAATAAGAAACCATAACACAAGGTTGCACTCAATTAACAGTCAATGAGTGATTAAAAACCAACCCA
>JBAMIG010000018.1:5185551-5198499 GCA_037177335.1 Kiunga ballochi | reverse complement strand
TTAGCCATGACAAATAAGAAACCATAACACAAGGTTGCACTCAATTAACAGTCAATGAGTGATTAAAAACCAACCCATCCAACCCAAAGACAGCTGTGGAGCCAGACCTAAAGGTCCTGAGATTAAGACGTTACTGGCAGGAGCCTTAGAGGGAGGCTCCCTCTCATCCATAGAAAAGCTGCAAACTGTTTACATCCATGGCTCCACATACAGCACACTGATATAATTTATGGATTTGATGCGTTTGTATTTTTTATCTTTGGTATATTAAACATAAAAAAAAGCTTCAATGTGCACAAATATCACACTTATGCAAAGGTTGCACTTTGTGCCTCTTTTCTTCCAAACATAGTCATCACTAGATGGCAACCTTCAAATCCAAAACAAAGTTTCCAAACAGCTGCCCATAAATGAGCGGGGTGACACCACCGTCGCTACATCCATCTCTTATATACCATCTGAGACTTTTAACTCACATCAATGGCGTCTCTTTCAAAGATGCGAAGCTGCAGGAAGAGCTCCAGCTTGATCTTCCTCTCCTGGAAGAGCTCCTCCATCTGTGCCTGGGCCTCATCCAGCTGTTGGAGGACGCTCTCGATGTGGTTGATGGAGCTGTTGTGGGGCGTCTTGTTGCTGGAGATGGCGGAGTCTCTGGAACAGAAATGAACGATGAAGCATTGAGTCCCGGGATGCAGTGCTGTGCACTTAAAAAACTAACATGGATACTAAAAGTACTGTTGGGCCTTAAGCCAGGCAGGCTTAGCAGCTGCAGCGTGGCAACAGCTGCAAGAAGAAGACAAACACAATTTATCATAAATATTTAGATGGCCTGACATTTTTTCTCCTTTTCCCTTCACATTGTGTGAACGCAGCTAAAGAGTGCAATTAAAGTGGGAAAGGACACAGGCTGCACGGCTTCTGATTCATCGATCTGACTGATGCAGGCAAGCATGATGCATCAACACACACAGACACCAGGAGGCTAATTATGAGTAAGCACAGACAGTGCAGGTGAGGTAGGTGGGCTCTTAAATGGCTTCTGGTCCACTAATCAGCGTGACAGATGTGTCCCCTTCCAACGCTTATTTAAAAGCACACTGATGACTGCATGTTTGCATCGACTGGGTGCAGTCCTGCACACAGCAAAAGATGCCGTGTGGAGCTCCAGTTACCTCCCAGAGAGACTGCTACACAATTAGACGCACATTTATAAAAGCTTATGTAAGAAGTCACTGTGGAGCCAAAAACGCCAGGGAGAGAGGGAAGAAGAAGGGAAAAATGTGAAAAAGAAAAGCAGAGAAGAGGGAGGAAGAAGAGGGACTGGAACATCCTCTGCATAAAAATAAAGCTGGTCAACTGCATCCACCTCTCCAACACCTCCTCTCATCCTCGCAGCTTTATTAGGCCAAAAGGAGGAAGATGATGATGATTTTCCTGTCCTGTCAGCATTTTCAAGCAGCTGGAATGATCTCATACTGTACCGTAGTTACAGGATTTTAGTAGATATGAAGGGAAATCTTGCATAAATACAAAAACCTCCTGGTTTAAATGCGTCAAAACAAGAAAACAAATAAACCTGCAGTAGAGAAAAGCGACCTTCACAGTTCATTACACACAATCAATGAGCAGTGATATCCTTCAGAAACATTTACCCTTATTTGTGGTTTGTGACGGACAAGTCATAATAAAACCTCACATAGGCTGTAAGCGAGTTGCTGCTTGGGAAAGACCTGATTTACATCAATAAAGCATTCAGTGACCCATTCCTGAGAGTCTATTCATTCAGGCTTCCATCAGGATAGACTGGATTCATGCATATGTCGCTGTCTACAGTGTGTATTTCACACGAGCACATGGTTTCTGCAGGCTTTTATCTCTACCTGAGCTGCTGGATAAGGTCCTCTCCCTCCTTGATGACGTTGACGGTGACCTGCAGGGTGGTCTGCTGCTGTTGACTGAAACGCTTGATCAGATCCTTGACGGCTTCCACGGACTCTGCATAAACATCATCCAGCAGCTCTTTCTGGAGGTCCTCCAGCCATGTCCACAACTACAACCGTGGAGAGCAGAATAAATCAGTTACGTCTGAAATCAGTGTTTTTGTAACAGTTACAGGTGTTTCGTTAATCGATTCCTGACCCTTAATGCGGCTCGGATGCGCCAAACCATTACAGCACCACCCTGAATTTAATCAAAGCTCATTTTTTAAGTGTAAAATATTCACAACACTCAATTTCATCTGATGATTACGCCCCTGATGCTCAGAGAGCTGTGTGAAAGCTCTCAACCACACAAGCACACAGCCCACCATCTACTTCAGCGTTACGTCATCCTCTCAGCCCACCTCTTTGACGTGCGTGTGGAAGGCGACAGACATGTCCAACAGGACTTTGCGCTGCTCCACGCGGCGAACAAAGTCTTGGATTCTGTCTTCGAGCTGGTGGGCGGCCTGGTAGATCTCCTCTGGGTCGCACTCACCCGTCTGGGCCAGCTGCTCGGCTGCCTCCAGGAGCTTGTCTGCATTGGTGTACGTGTTCTACACGGAGGCCAAGACACAAAGTCAAGTGGATCAGATAAAGTGATCAAAATGTATTTGAAAGAAGGGACAGTGTAGAGACATAGATAAATAAAAACAGGATATAGGAGGAGACGTGCTCTGATAGAGTTGGTGATGAGAGATGTATATGGAAAGATGTGCCACCAGACACAAGGTATATATGGGATGTGAAAGGGTCCAAACCGCTCTAACAGTTTAATCAGACTGGTAAACGTGTAATGTAAAATTTTAACATTCAGACAGCATTCGATCTTAAAAGCTAAAGTATATTTAAAAAAAATAATAAAATCATTGAGTAAATGTACTAATATTATTGAATAAATAATTGTTTACTCCGTTGTGGGAAATTAATTATGGCAGCATTTTAAAAAAAGTTAATTTCGAGCATAGCTAGCATTTCTCACATATTACTTTATCACATTTTAGCTGACCGCATTTACCATTAAGGACTGGTATGAAACCCAACATCACAATTATTATCATGTAAAATCGATAAAATATAAAGTTAAAAGGAAACTACATGAACCTAATGACATTAGAAGCTCATTAAATAGCTAATTCTAGCAGTAGCAAACATTAGCTAATACGTTTTTTACTTTAGCAAGCTTTAAATGATAGGAACCGTCATAAAAACAAGGTTAATGTGTATTATCCCACATTAAGTCCCATAAATTCTACATGAATTCATTTATCTTAAATCTTTTACTGAGTTAAAGAAAACCATTAAATTCAAGATCTGAACGAGATTTTCTTTTTAAAGTTTTGTGAATTTTCACAGGAAGTAGATTAACATTTTAAAAACCAGAGAAATGAGCTACCTGGGCCACTTCCTCAAAGTCTTCATGGCGTTTCTGTAGAGCTCGAGCTCGATGGAGGGACTTTCCTACACCTGTGTGTTTGCTGAGGAAGGCCTCACCATGGTTTTCTATCCAGTCCAACACCTGTGAAGAAAAACCACATTCCCTCATAAAGAGACAGACTTTGGGGAAACGAGAAGCCACAAGGAGGCACTCGGAGGTGACGGCTGAGCCTCTGGGATTGATGATCATTTTAAAATGAAGCTTTGAAGCAACAGAGATGACATAAATGATGTTCATATTGTAGGCGGCAAAGCCTTGAGCTTGTCCACATAAACCCGCTTCCCTGCATTTTGTACTTCACGGCATGAATGGATGAACACCATCTGCATGGACATATGACCCAGTTCGGTTACCGTGGCAACAGTTGCCATGTCAACACAGTCAGGAATGCCCATGATTTCTGGACAGCAACTGTATCGTTACATTGGAGCATTTAATGACAAACATGCTCTTAGTGTTGGTTTTGTTTGTGCTTTTTCTCTGCAGAAGACATTTATGTTTGAAACAATAAGCCAACGTTCCCATGCATGCATATAAACAGAGAGCATACACCGCACACGTGTGTGTTCACCTGTTGCACGTCCTGTTGAAAGACACAGAGCTGCAAACGCTGGTGCAGCCGCACTTTGCGGTGCTGCCAGATGTTCTCCAGCTGTCTTTGGTGGTGCAGCACCTCATGGATGATGTCCAAGACGTGGTGCACTGCCTTGGAGTAGTTTGCTGATGCTGTTAGTGAATCCGCACTGCCTGGGGTCAAAGGTCGCTGCAATTTGTCCAACAGCCCTTTCCCGTCTTGACTGACCTGAAATATTTCAGACAGTTTCAGATTGTTCTGTGTGGAGATGAGCCGCATGTTTGCAAGCAAAGCGCTGCTAATTAAAACCATGGCATTCTGAATGTGAACTTTGACCTTTAAAAGCTGTCAGAGTGGCTCTTTCTTAACATATTGTTCATGTATTGTCCTCTGTTTGATAAAGGTTTGAGTTACAGATGCATCATTGGAAAGGAGTGCTCGGCCTGAAGGGTTTTATCAAGCTCTGAGTCATTTTTATCTAATCCTCACTGTTAACCAATAAAGAGAAATATTTATTAGAACACAACAAATATCATTAAGTTTCCTTTTTGTATTAAAGTATTAAAAAAAACTGAGGAAAGGGAAGGGGGAAAAGGGGGGGTAATTTATTTATGGGTAATTTTCAGTAAAGGGCTAAATAATATGGAAAAGGACTGAAAGGTTTACAGAGCTCATGATTCCATGCAGATACATAATCTTGTGCTGGGTTTTTACCAGACGTACCGTTAAATCCCCAAACACACATTTTCACCACAAACTACATCGCTGCTGTCATTTCCAACTCGCTTAATAGCGCGATAATACCCAATAAGTGCAGTCTGCTCTGACTGGGTAAACACAGGGTTTTAGAGAGCTGCTCGTTGCTTACAGGAAACTAGCAGGTACGATGCATGTTATCAGCGTTACTGGCTGTGATGGCAGAACGTTCTTGTGTTTGTGACGTTACCTCAGAGTAGGCAGCGGTGATGTGTTCGTACAAGCCTTGGTGATGGTGAATGGCATCTTCAAGGTCTTGCAACTCAGAGGGCAAATCCACCTCGCTGCACGCTTTGCACCATGAATCCACATTACTCATGTACTGCAGGGGGAAAAGCACACACACACACACACACACACACTGTCAGACAGCAGAGGCTGGTCAGACACAGTACATCAGACCTTTTCCTTATTATTTCTGAGTTTCAGTGTCTGCTTATAGGTCTGAGCACATTTAAGGCTTTTCAGCAGCACACACACAGGTGCTTCTCTGAATGTCTGAAGGAAAAAGAAATATAAAAAAAATTGGGATGACACTTTTTATTTCAGCTATCAAACATTAAACGCTTGTCTGAACACTTGAATATTGGAGGTTGGAAAAATTGCATCAGCCGTTTTCTCCTGCTGAGATTCAGCACGCCTGCTGCTTCCTGATGCTGGCTGAAAGTAGAGCGGATAACAAATAACCGACTTATATGTTATGTAAATATATGTTAATGTCATGCATATATTGGGTTTTACAAACTTACTTATGCATAACATTCATCAACCCACAAAGTGTGTATATGTGTGTATTCATTTGGAAATTGAGGTTCAAGACTTCATCGTTTACCTGAACCCAGCACAACTTTATGGAGCAATCAACAGATTTAATAAAAATAGTCCTACAAATATCATTTCTTCATATAAAAAAAGGAATGAAAGAAATAAAAACAAGGAAATTCTATAATATTGTTAAAATGAAAATACTGAAAATAAGCTCAGTGCAGTTTGATCTAAATAAAGCATAAAAAGGCTTTTTAAGAGTCAGAGCAGCTGCAGGCTAAGGTCTGACATAAAGACCAGGTTCCCCTTTAGGACATACTAAACCTTTTCACCTTCTCAGATTGGGTCTCACAGAAGAAATGCAAATGTGAACACAGCAAGGAACTAAACCGAGAAGCTGAGTGCATCATCAAAGATTTCTGTGCCTCAGAGCCATTAGAACTGAATGCAAAGACATTTCTGAGACATGTAGATTAAAAAAACGTACATAAGACCATTTGTCCACAGCACAGGACCCCGATACTGGGACTACAGACCTTCCAGACTGAAGCTATTCCAAAGATGAACCCTTTTTCTCTGCTTAGCTTTGTGGTATTGCACCCGCAGCTAGCAGTGCAGATCAGAAAACAGACCCATGCACCCATTTCAGGACTTTTTACCCACAAACCACTTCAGTGTTTAAGCTTCATACACATCATGTAAATGAGATCACACCTGGAATGCAAATCCTGCCATTTACAGCAGATAACGCAGCGTGTCACTCCGCCACACGTACCTGGTCACACTTCTGGTGAAAGCTAGCTGACATCTCCAGCACCGTGCTGCGTTCATCCAGCGCAGCGGCAAAGGCCTTCCACTCCTGCTCCAGCTGACCCGAGATCTGCTTGATCTGCTGGGAGGCGTAGTGACCCGACTCCAGCAGGCGCTTGCCGACCGACACGATCCGGTTGATGTTCACGTACACGTTCTGTCCGGCAGCACACAGGAGGAGCGCAGGATCAAACAATGGGATGTTACAATGAGTAAGGAGGATAAATGAAAGTGATGGCTGAGGATAAAAAGAGTGAGGGAGGCGCTGATGGACATTGTGTCTCATCCATGAGCAGAAACCAACGGCTTGATGAATTCCTCACCTCACAGTTTCATAATAGTTACGTAAGGCTGACAGTGGATAGAGAATATGATTACTTAATACCTTGTTGTGCTGCTGTGATTATGCGTGTAAAAGCACAGGCTGTTCTAAACAAACACTTAAGCGCAGGACTAGAGGTTGATGCTAAGTGCATTAACTGTATGATTTTGCGGTGTGGGGGCATGAACTCGAGTCCAGGTGGGTGGAAAAGCACTACCTCCTGCTGTGCATCCGTGTGTCTTACCATGCAGTTCATTGCAAAGTGGTTGTGCTGGGTTTGCAGCTCCACGGCTTGGGGGTGGTTGTTGCCGATCTCCGTGTAGCCTGCCAGGAACAAGCCCTTGTTGTGCATGATCCAGTCAAACATCTGAGCAATGAGGGTGTCAAATAAGACACAAATAAGTTAGCAAACCACACGAAAAACACAGAAGGTTCATCAGTACCGCTCTCAGTTCACTGACAGAGCAGGTAAAGCACAGTGACATGGAGGACGCAGTGTGTGCTTGTGTACTGCAGCACTGTTCGTCTTTACAGGCTGGTGCAAAGAAGAATGGACTGCTTCTGGTTAGGAGCATCCTCTCAGGCTCTCCTTGAGAACAACTTGTGGCCTATGGTGTCCTAGCAACAAGCTCGTACTGCTGCAGTGCATCCAAAGATGCAGCTCGGTCTCTGATGTTGCAGCCCGTTATTTTATTCTACTTAAACAGGGATCTCTGGATTCCTCTGCCTGTCCTTTCCAGTTTTGTACAGAAGCTGTCAGCGCCTGAGCTGACATATTGACAGCTGTAGATGGTGGCCACGTACCTGCACGACTAGCTCCATCTTCCCACCTGCTTATATTCTACAATGCTGCAGAGGATTAAACAGTTTTGCTTCTTATTTCCAGTTTTAATTGTTTAATAAAATTTAATGCACTGCATAAAGCATGAATAAAAAATCTGATCGCCACAAACAGCTATAATCGATGCTTGTCTGAGTGTAATTAAGTTTTGTTTATTATTGGCAGATGCTTGGCCCACAGTGAACACCAGCTGTATTTATAGATTATCACTACCATCACTGTGCACCGACCTTCTCTGCATCCTGTTCGAACAGGCGGAGCTGGAAGCACTGATCCAGCTGGAGCTTGCGGACGTGCCAGGACTGGTGCAGATGCTGCCGTGTGGAGTGCAGCTTGTCCAGCAGCTGAGTGATCCGAGGCACCAGGCCCTGGGTGTCGGAGTTGCTGCTACTGCTGCTGCCGCCGCTGCTTCCATTACGGTTGGAGAAGGACTCGCTGCTCTGAATGCGCTGGAGCAATCTGGGGAGCAGATTTTGAACGTGTTTATAGATATCAGAAATGTGAAAGCAGGATGCGTCATTTACAGGATTTTACACTGAAGCCTTCCGGAAATGAGCTGCACTGGGAAAAGTGGAGACAAACGCAAACGTTACCAGGAGAAAAATACCGAATGAAAGTGACTAGATGTGAATATTTTCAAAATATGAGATATTATGCATCAGTGATGAGTAGCAACCATCCATTAGAGCAAGTACTGAGTCTCTAACCGTGTCCAGGTGGTTTTTACACCATCCAGACGAGCACCGGGAGGCCTGGTTGTTCAGCAGAACACATTGTTTTTACCTCAGTCATGAAAATAAGCTGCAGGAACCATCATGTCATTACAAGCAGGACATTGTGCTTGATAATCTGTCCTATAAATTATAAACCAGTACATTTGTGTTTGTTTATCTGCATTTGTCCTACATCACCTCAACGTAATAGATCCCACAGTAAAGATGGAAAATGTGATAAATAATGAGAAATGTAAGTAAAATACAGAGTGCAGATCTACCGTTTTAGAAAAAACAGATAACTGATGTGCAAATGAGTGCAGAGATGTTCTGTCCTTCTTTGCTCATAGTTTGTTTTCCCCCTGTAGACACAACTAAATGCATTTTACTGGTTTTTAGCCTGGCGGCATCCTAAACTGGGTCGAGCCATAATCAGGTATCACTCTAGAAGCGCGCACCTTCATGAGATTGCCTGAAATAAAGAAAGTCTGGAGTAATGATGACAGCACGCTTTGCATCATTCTTCTCCATCATCATCATCATCTGCTTAACTTCCAGTGCAGAAGACTGACAGCTCCTCTCAGCCAGTATACTTAGAGTCTCACTTGTCTATTAAATTGGACCAGCTCCTTGTTCCACTGCACATGCGCCGTGGGGAAATTAATAAATGATGCTGTGAAATGTGGCAAAATGTCTGTGACATTCAGCTCTAACTCTGGGGGATCCTCGTCCGTTAGTCATGTGTGAGTTCAGTCACAGTGAGGCGACCATGTGTGTTTTAAAAGTTCAGTTTAGGTCCGACTAACACAGTTATTATATTTTAGTGTGCATGTTGGTGCATCATGCAGTCCCACACCGTTTATTGCCATCGTAAACTTAATGCTTTGCTACATAAACACAAAGAAAAACGGATTATTTATCAATCATCAAACCAGAAAATACTGGACACAACTTCAACAGAGTCTCCTTTTGCATCATGCGCTCCTCTTCCCAGTCGGTTTATCTTTCACTGTGCAACCTTTGTCTGTATCTTCTGTGTGAAGCTGAACACTATTTTAGAGCTGACAATATCATTTTAACTTTGTCAGTTTTTCCTAAAATCGTGCAGCTTTAGATCCTCTGCAGGTTTGTTTAGCAGCAGGTGATTATGCATGCTCTGCTTCCACAGAGTTTAGTAGCTTCCAGGCTTTGTGTTCCCTGTCCTATCTGTGAAATATCACAGTTGTTTTAATGTGGAGTAATAATAAAAAGATACACGGATATTCATATTTTTAAATACGCTGTTTTAGATCATTTGGATTTGAACAGGTCACAATTACACAGGTGTGTGTGTGTGTGTGTATTGTATGAAGGCATCAGGAAGATTTCCTTTCTAACCGCATGCCACCATACTGACATTTTATTTGTCTTTACCTCTGTCCTTCAGTGTCCAGCTCTTCAATTGGAGCTTTTATGACCTTCTTCTTGAGCGCAGCATGCTCTTCAACCATCTGCCTGGCTCCTTCCAGATCTTGGGGAAAGTCTTTCCTCGACACAGTTTCCTGCATCTCCTCCAACCGAGCCAACATTTGCGTGGCGTGGCCGGAGAACTCCTCGAAGGCCACCCTCACCTGGAGAAAGTCACCAACCAATCAAATTCTCTCCTGATCCCCAGAAGTACAATCAGCTCGCCCTCCTTCCTGAACTTTAGGGGTCTCACCTCTATCCATTCATCGTGGTTGTAGTCCAGGCTGCCGTCAAAGTCCGCCGTCAGCTGGGAGGGATCCACCACTTTGGTCAGGCCCTCTAGTGACACCATGGTGGTCTGTTGGAGACAGTGAAGACAAAGTCAACTTTCAATGTCTGAGATCATTCAAAACGAGCAAGTTGCAGTATCAATATCCGAGCTGCACTGAGGAGACGTTTCCATGCTGGGTTTCATTGCCTCTGTTTCTGCTGAGCCACCTCCGCATAACACCCCCACACACATGGCCAGAGATGGATGGAGACAAAGTGCTAGCGAGGATTAGCTTTGTGCGGGAAAAACAATGCAGAGACGCACCGCCGTCTTCAAAGAAGCAGAGGGAAATACCGACGACGAGCAGCTTTGCTCTCGCTGGATCCTGAGATTTACGGACACAAATAAAACACCGAAGCTTTTAAATTTACAAGCTTTTAGCTTGTTAGTGTGAATTTACCACGAGGGGAGGAGTGGTTGCTTTTTTTTTTAAATATAGCAAGCCAAGAGAGGATTCTGGAAACATACACACACACACACATGCTCTGTAAAGAGACACTTAATCTGCATGCTGGATACACACATGCTTGGAGCAGCTGTTGTCCTGGCAACCATCCTGATCGATTTCACTGGAAACTGTAACATTTATATTTGGTTTTGTTTAGTCGTGTATTTATACTGAATGAACAGAGAGTTGAAATGTATGGTGCGCAGCAGGCGCTTTCACTTTGTGCACAATCTTTCCTGACAAGTCTTACGCTCGCAGGACTTCTGGTGTCCCCAGATTCCACTTCATACAAAGACTTCCATCTTTTGTTTTCCCACTAATATCCAGTCATTCTTTTGATTTCTTCTTTCCTCTCATAAATGAAGTCTATCCTGTTCCAGAGCCACTAAAGCAGTCCCACAGCATGATGGGACCTTCACCGTGCTTCGGTGTCTGTCTCCTTACAAGCTTCATTCCTCTGCTCGCTCCTGTTACATCATTCTGACTGGAGGGTCTGTGTATATTTCCCAGAAACCCTCTGGGTGTTTCAGTACGAAGCACGGTCACACCAGCTCTCCATGTGATTTAAGCTCAGCCTGAAACTCGTCCCACGTTCTAATGAGGCGTTTTCTGCTGTTGTTTCTCCTTTGTGGGAACTTTTATGATCTCCTTTTTAGTATTTGAAATGATGTTAATAGATGAAAGCAGCTGTGATGCTCTCGGCTATTCTGTCTTCACTGTTTTGTAAAGAAGCTGGAAGCATTTAGCTCCTTTGGTTATTAATGATGTAAATGTGGTGACAGTACTTGTGATAATCTGTAAATAGTTTGTTTTTATCATGTCTCTTGAACATTTCTTTCCCCTCACATGTCTGGAAACGAGTCGGCACACATATAACACACAAGTCATCAGAGATTTAACACATTTTTCCCCACGAACCATATCCAATCAATGCTCATGTGACATGCCAGGGCATCTAGTGGATATAATTGCACCCTGCCCTGCAGCTACTCTTCCATTCAAATGATCGATATGATATCATCAGACCACAGCGGACCTGTGTGAGCAATCAAAGTCCTTCCCACAAAGCTGCATTTGCTCTCACAGCTTTAAGTCAAAGGGGGGAAAACACACTTAGCATCAGAAACACACTGTGCAGAAATCCAAACGCAATGTACCAAAAACTACACCCAGAAAAAAACCCAACTCATTTCCACCTCAATGAACCAGAAGCTGCACATTTTCATACCCAACAAGGTTGTTTAAAGCCTCGTCAACCTGCGAGGATGAACTTGTTATTGAATTCTCATCGGGGAGCGTCTGCGGCGGTCGCACTAAAAGCTGTTGGAGCATAAAAATACGCCTGCTTTTGAGGAGATCCCTTTAAATGAGCTGTGAAAATATATTTAACGCTTGACTGACAAGAGTCATAAATGATCTGCTGTGGGCAGTATTTAGGCTCAACACGATGACGTTTGTCCTCTGGCAGATAACTGGCTGGTGATGTACACATGCAAAGCAGCGGGGAAAGGAAAATAATGAAATGTGCTGACAATGAGCAGCTGAGTGGGGGGCGGCGTTTGTTATCGCAGCTCAGCTGACAACAAACTGAGAGAGAAGGTTTTATTCCCACTCTGACAGCACGGTAATTAAAACATCCAACAAGCCTGGTTTTAGCTGTGACTGAATTAGTCATGTTGTGATTTTTAGACATGTTATTTTGTAATTTGACAAATCTTTGTGAAGAATAACATCCTACCTCAAATTCAAACTTTGAGCTGCCGAAGTTGGTCCTCTGCTTCTGCCAGAAGTTGTCTGGTTTGATGATGAGCGCGACGTGGATGCAGGACGGGAAGGATTCCTGCAGGATCTTCAGCAGAGGCTTGATGCTGTCCCACTTGGAGCCGCGCATGTCAACAATGACCGTGAAGCCATGTTTACACACCTCCTCGCTGGGATGGATGGAGGTCAGTGCGAGTGGGAGGAATTAAATAGGAGCGATATCAAGGGAGGGAGGGGTTGGGGAGAGATTGGAGGGTATAATCCAGAGAGATAGAGAGGAGACAGATGACGGGCGTGGGAAAAGGGCGAGAGAGAGGGATGACGGAAAGAGAGAAACAAGGAGAGAGAGGGAGATGGGAGAGGAAGAAAGAGGAAAGAAGAGAGGAACAAACAAACAGTGAAGTGACGCATTTTTTATATACTGTGAGCAGCCTACGCAGCAAACACACATCCCACACACACTCCCACCCACACGGCTCAACACGCACACACACACACACACACACACCTGTGACCAACGGCTTTAATATAAAAACATAAATCAGCACATTGGTGCAATCAGAAACCTCTTTTCCCTGTGGAGTCATGTACTGGATGGCATCATTACAACACAACACATGAACGCACACACACACACACACACACACACACACACACACACACACACAGATACATCTGTATATATTATATATATATATATATATATATATATATATATATATATATATATGTATGCTTTTTCCCTCTACGTAGAAGAGGTATGT
>JBAMIG010000018.1:5172978-5185451 GCA_037177335.1 Kiunga ballochi | reverse complement strand
CACACACACACACACACATACACACACGTCTACATCTGTATATATTATATATATATATATATATATATATATATATATATATATATATATATATGTGTGTCAGTTTTTTCCCTAATTGCATAATATTTAGTTGATTCTACAAAATCCACATCCTTACTTTTAGCTATTATTTTTATATCTCTCTCTCTCTCTCTGCCTCCCTAACTCTTCCATCCATTTCCAAACCTTCTCCCTGTCAGTAAATGGCGAGCAGACAGCTGTACAGGTGACATAGAGTCCTGTCTCATCACTGAAACAACAAACACGATGCATTAAAAGGCTAAAAACGTGGCGTGATGATGAAGAACTTTCTAATGTTTCGGCGATGCGATAAAGTCAAAATGATCCTCGCTCAAACGGAGACAAGCGTGGAGCGAAGCGGCACGTGGTTAAAGACATGGAGGGAGGTTAGCAGGAAACGGGAGTGAGGAAGGAAAGGATGGAGGTTTTACCTGGGAGGTGAAGAGTAACCACCGGTGCTGCTGCTGCTGCACTGCCTCGGCTACTGCGACACTTTGTTTTGCTTTCACACACTCGCTCGCTCCCTCACACACACCTCCTCACACATGCGCGCTCTGTCTGTTTTAATTCCCCCCCTCCATCCCCCTCCCCCAGTGCCTTCTGCTTCCTCTCTCTCTACTGATATCTCTTTCCTTCTGTCATTTCTCCCATACGTCCCCCTGTCTTAGCTCTTAGCCCTACCCACCCCCCGCTTCAGCATCACTCTGGTCTCTGTAGCAGGGTTCTGGCGGGCGAGAGGCTGCGGCGTGCTAACTGCTCCCATCTCTCTGCTCACATGCTCCTCTTTGCTCTGTCACGTGTTTTTCTTCTGCAGCTTTGTCGACTTGATTTTTTTATTTTTCATTTCAGCCACTAATTCTTCCTTTTAACGACAATAAAAATAAAAATGTCACCTGGGGATGCCGGCGAGGTAGGCGATCAGCCTCCTCAGGTCATCTGCCCGTATTCTGTCGTGGTTGCTGCGTGATGGAAATGTTAACACTGGACCACCACGTCTGTCTCTTCCTCCTAAGGCAACACACACACACACACACACAGAAATGGAAGATTAAAAGACTTTTAGATAAATGACTAGAATACCTACAAATATTGTTTTAAGATGTTCAGTGATCCAAAACAAGACTGAATGGATCAATAAGTGTGAGATGCTGAGCCTGCTCAAACAAGTCTGCTAAAAGCTTTAAATGGATTTGCTTTCCTATTTGCTCTGTTAGGAAACTCCAGCTGTTTGCAGGGTTGTGATAATAGCAGGCAGCGTGAGCATTTTTTAGAAAGGTTACGTGATTGAAGAAAGATACACCAAAGAGACGGGAACAGATCCACCTGGAGCCAAAGGAAAATAAAAGCTTGGAAGTTTTCAATGCATCAACAAACATTAGGAGCTTTCTGTGTGCACCTACCCACAGTGGAGCTGGGAGACAAATATTCTCACATCTAACCTGAGATGAAGGCCAAGTGTTTACATTTGTTTATCAGAACTGAAGCAAAACAAAACCCAGCTTTATTAACCCGGAAAGAACTGGTATAATGTATGACTTTGTGGTGTGTTAACTGGTTTACAGCGAACAGAAAGCATTGAGAGAGGCTGCATTATACTGTGTATGCATTGGGAAGAGAAATGATGGAAAACCAAACCAAAAGAAAAAATAAAAATAAACGAATGAATGAATCAAAATAAGAAAGATGGCAGCTCTTCCTGAGCCAGGGTTTGTTCATCTCCATTATTCTGTGCACGGTTAAGATGGAGGATTGAATAAAAGAGTAGATTTTAATGCAATCTGTTGGTTTCATTAGCCAGGCTTCCATAATTAGTCTGTATGCATAAAGACGCATTTTAAAAAAACAAGCAAATGTGGATTTGTCTCATTTGGATGATAATGTTGCTGTATAGTAGTATTCAAACATTCCACTAAACACTAATAATGACTAAAATGATTTATATCTTCCTAAGTGGAAAAAAAAAGTACCATATGGAAGCAGGTTTTATGGGTTACTGGACATAAATCTCTGCACAATGTAAGATCCAGTTAAATGACTACCATATATGTTCTGCAAGTGCATGTTGCAAAACGTAATACTGCTTTGGGACTGGCTTTTAGAAAGCTATGTAAATATGTGTGTGTGTGTGTGTGTGTGTGTGTGTGTGCGTGTGTGATGATGTGAAACAGTTCAGGCAGTTTGCATCTTCTGCTGCAGACAGCATTTTGGGTTCAGGTGATGTCTGGCATTTTGATCCTCCTCTGCAGACTGGCTCTTTCTGACAGGAATGTCCACATTGTGCTTTTAATAGGTTTACTGTTTACAGTGCTCGCTCCAAACGAGCAGCCGAACAGAACATTAGTGTTCGTTTGTCCCTACAGCCATCACACATTTCACTCCACATTGATTCCTTCACTCTTTCTCAAGCATTTTCCTATTTGATCTACTATGTCCTTTTCAGTGAGCTGCTGGACGGCTACAATTCCCTACTGGGACAAATAAAGTGTCTCGTGTCAAGCAGAGGACGCTGGCTTGTGTCCGGCTGTGGTTCTACATATTGTTTTAGCCATTTTGCTGATGCCCCTAATGTGAAGCGTGCATTATCCAATAACGTAACCTGTAAACAAATACACTTAAAATTTGATACGTAGGAGCTTCGTTTCCGGTCACAGCTAGTCGAGCTGAATCTTTGCAACGAGTGATGGATTAATCTGTAATATGAAACATTAAACTCTGGTAGGAGCATGATTCTCACATCATCCAGTGGAATATCTAAAGGTATTATTGCTGCACTGGTGGCACAACATAAAAGAGTAAATACATGATATACTGCAACCGGATCTGCTTTTCATAAGTAAAATAAGGGAAACCTCTCAGCTCCAGCTGAGAATAAAAAGACATCAAATCCAGTGAAATTCAGGGATTATGAGGATAAACTGATCCAGGCCTAATGGGTCAAATAAAAAAGGGCTAAAACACTGATATAAAGTAAGTTATAAAATAATACATTTAATCCAAATTTTACAGAATGTGCAACTTTTCCTGCTGGAATCCAACATCTGAAGTTGTAATCTCTAATCCAGCAAAGGTTCAGGTCATGTGACGGAGTGATGATGACAACATTTAGCTCTCTCAGAAGCAGAGAGCTGCGACTCTCACACTGGTACCAGTGAGCTCAGTCTATAGCCTGCAGGCTCAACCGGCCTCCTTCGATCTCCTCCGAGGAGCAAAATCAGATGTTGACGTGGTAACAGGCAAACATGAGGGATGGTAATCTCGGCCCGTTTATTATGGGGCCAGATTCAGGATAATAGGCTTAGCTCATTTACCTTCCTCTTCACCGAAGGCCCCCCTGCAACATCCTCCTTCCTTCATTCAAAGCCAATTACTCTGCTGGTTACTACTATAAGATGTAGCAGCTGACAGCATGGGATCTCCATGGTAACGCCGCCCTGCGACTTTCCTCTGAAATCTTGGCGATATTTGTCTGAGCCATTGTCCTTATCTTTGTGTTTAAATCTGTGACCTTCACGGCAAACGCAAAAGGTCCAGAGAAGGACTGTGCACACAAAAGACACACGCGCACACCTTTCTTTTTGTTCGGTGGAAATCTGCATCTAGATTTAGATGATGACACACACCGAGACTCCAGCACAGACAAATCATGGTTTATGTCCTGTTTTTACTGGTCATGCGAAGGATACCTGCATGTGTGTCGCTGTGTGTAGTCTGTTTATGTGTGTCAAGAAAGGTCAAAGGTTAAGTGTCTGGACTCCAGCCTGACCCCCAGAGTTAATACAGGCACACGGCTCTGAATGTGAGAAACAGAGGAACTGCTTGAGATACGAGCTCAAACAGGGAGTCTGCAGCGCATTACATGTGAAGTGTGCACGTGAGTGCACGTGTGTGTGTGCATAGAACTTGGTGCGTCCCTTATTTGCTGTATTCAGGCAGTTGGGGTTGGATTATTGGTGAGACAAATACACTCAGACGTGATCTTACCTGACAGAAAGGCGACTTTCTCTTTGAGGATGGGAAGCACTTCCATCGCTCTCATCTCCTCGTTTCTCCTGTAGCCTGAACGGAGAAAGAAAAACAGAGACGATGAGGCTTAAAGTGTGAGAATGAAAAAAGACCTTCCTTCTTCTTCTCTTCGATAAAGCTGAAGCTTTTTAACAATTTTATTCAGGTTTTCCCCCCAATGACAGTAAATTACCTTATTTTTCTCAATGACTTTTGAACACATGAGATGGAGTTTTATCATGATTTCTCTCACACAAATACAAAGAGAAGACTGTGAAACAAAGCCCAGATACATAAGAACAACTGTTTTATGGGACTAAATTTAGACTAATGAGGCAGAATACTTGTAGCTGGAGGATATATTCGTGGATTTGGCAGATAATGACCTGACACTTGTACCTAAGTGGCAGATGGTACAAAAAATGCTGCACTTAATTGGCCTGGTTTGTAGTGAGTCCCAGCAGGTCCACATTAGCACCCAGTACAAGGTCAAAAATAATCCATCCATCCATTTTCTACCTCTTATTCTTCCCAAACGCGGTCGTGGAGGTCAAATATAATAATACATTTATTTATAAATTTATAATACTATGAAACATGTATTGATGATACCATATTGCATTAATCAATTTAACATACAAGGTAATAACAATCATTTAATAAAAGGTGTGTGTGTGTGTGTGTGTGAGGTATAAAATAAGGTTGATCGACTAAGAAAAGCGACAATGGACCAAAAATGTTTTCTCTTCTCGGATGCTCTAAACATCCATCTGAATCCTGACAATGGATAGAGATTATTTATCATTTTAAGATGCGTTTCTTTGACATTGGGACCTTCAGGAAATTGTATTAAATTATGCATGAATGAGAAAAATATAGAATCTGTTGTTTGTCTTTGTTTACATTTAAACAAAGTTTGTTAATTCTTTTTGCAATAAATCAATTCTTCGTACTGCAGTTTCTGGTAAACTGGGAATCAGAATAAAATATGTGTAAAAAAAAAAACAAAAAAACGTAGGTCATTTTATTTTAGGAATGTAAAAACTATTTTTTGGAAAAATTACATTTACACATTACAAAGATAATACTGCTTAAATATGTGCTTCCCATTAATGCTTGTGACTTTTATTCCATAAAGTAGAAGCATAAAGAGAAAATGTGTGTGATAATGTGCTAAAAAAGTTAAACTTCAAATGACTCCTAATTGAATGGAAATAAATCTTATTAGGGTTCCTTCTTCGGTATCTCAAATGTATAATAATGATTTAAACATCTCCCCATTGCACTGGTTTGGACCATGGGTCTGGACCGAACCACCATTTTTGCAACTCCTTCTGATTGGCGTGTTAACATGCTGCAAATTTAACACAGCATAAGCCTCCTGGACTCCACAGTTTACACATATTTGGTCACAAAATTGTAAATAACTTAAAAATTTAGCTAGACAGTAGTTAAAAATAAAAGTTTATTGAATGCGCTGCGTTTCTCTAATTTATCCAGCATGAATAAAAAATATCTATATTTTCACAGGCTTTGTTATGCATGAAATATTATTCAAATGTCTGTATCATTATGGTGGTAGAAGGTTTAGTGGATCAGCAAAGCTGAAAGACACAACAACACACACACACACACACACACACACACACACTTCTCCAGTGCTCTGACAGAACAACAGTCTGCATCAGTGAGCAGAAGCGACTGGAATTAGGGTAAAACTGACGACTGGATTAAAAAAGTACAGATTCAAAAGGCTAAAAATAGCTAAACAACCCAAAAAGCTGTGAGAATACTAACAATCCTACACGGATCTATTTAAGAGTTGTACAGATCAGAACAATCCAGATGAAGAGACAAAAATGACACAACTGCTGTGTTTTTCAGTGAGAATCAGCAGCGATGAAGAGCAAATGAATCCCACCATAAATCATCTCATCATAGAAACAATATTCTCACAACACAGCTGAAATGTTTTCCCCTTTATTTACAGCATAAATAAAGTTGTTTTTTAATCAACAATCTCTGTTGACGTACTAACCTGCAATATTTCTAATTTAAATAAAATGTCCAAATATTTGTGTGTTATGAGAGTTAAGAGCTGCAAAAACAAAACCTCCTGCAGACAGCATGCAAGGACTCTGCAGACAAATCAAACCAAAATAAATAATAAGAATTAAATAACAAACTGAGCTACAAGGTGCACCACTAACTATCAGCCGGTAAATATCATGCTGGATCCTCTGGGTGTGACGTGTCATCGTGCTGAAGGTCTGTTAGAAGTGAACAGATGACAGTCAGTAAGTACAAACCTGTTTAAACAACTCCTGCATGCAGACACAGCATTCCCTGATGTGCCTAAACTCAGATCTAAGCTTCAGCACACACTGACAAAAGGCCAGAGTCTTCCTCAGACACAGAGGAGTCGCTTTTACATGACAGATGAGCCAGACGTGCTGTGTGTGTTTCTGTTTTGGACATTCTGCGTTTTAGGCCTGTCCCGATGTGTGCATGTCGGGGTGAAGGTCCGAGCTGACACCACCCAGCAACATTGACGACTCACTCCCCCACTGGTCACTTTAACATCAAACCTATTGATGAGCAGAGATACCCAATGCAGTGACGGTACGCGTTATGTGTGAAACTAGTCGTTCATGAGGTCAGATTTAACTAAATATAGCCCGGCTCATTGTGTTTTACGTCAGCTGTGCTTATGTAAAACATAATGGCAGTGGATGTGTTGAAAATATTCCTTTTTCCATTTCAGCTGGCTCCTGCTTGTATCTGTTAATGTGACTGCGTCACGCTGAAGCTGCTGTGTACACTCTGCTCAGACATGAAGCTGACATGTTCAGGTTGTTAGAGAGGAGTGCTGACACAATTTGCTACCATATATCGCTTTATTTTTAGTGTGTGTGTGTGTGTGTGTGTACCATGTTTTATTCTCAGCACGTTGTTGTATGTTAATGAGATGTTTACTCTTTCCACCACCGGAGGAGATGGATGAGATTCGGGAGTTGTCTCTATTTTTGCCTGGTTTGTCTCCTGCTCTCCCTCAGGAACAAACAACTAACAACAAACTATAGTAGCAATTAGCATGAGGAACTACACTTCCCACTGCAGAGACAGGCCTTGTTCTTTTAAACAAAAGGAGGCTGCTGCAAACATCAAACTTTATTTATTTATAAAGCCCTTTTCTTGCCACGGGCACCTCAAAGTGCTTTACATGCTAAAATTAATAAATTAAAAACACACAAAGAAACATAGCAATAATACCCCCCCCACACACACACACACACACACACACACATAAAGATGGACAATCCCATGCCCTCCTCCCACCCCAAATATGACTCCCTGACTTCTGTCTCTTTATTGAAACTAGTAAAAATAAAGAATAAATAATAACTAAATACAGACTAAAAGAGAAGTAAAAACCGTACTGGGAGCCACAGATGGGCCAGATCTTCCCTGAACAGAGAGAGAAACGGTGTTACATTGTTCTGAAAGTATCAATGTTTTTCATTAATAACTAATTTAGCTAATAATTATTATTTATTGCATTAAAAACCTTAAGCTGCGTAGCTGTTTATGTTAAACTGAGATGCTGGTAAATAAGCTGGAACTATAACAGAGTTTAGTTTTGCAGCAACATACAGTAATACTCTGAAACGACGAGTGTGTGATATAGGAAAATGTCTACATCTACCAGTCCGTTATTGGATTTATTCTGGAGCATCGCTTCCTGGTATTTGCAGGACATTCAGCATCTGTTGAGCATGTCTTAGACCGTGGCGTTAGCATTAGCTGCTAACATGAGAGTGGAGCGGCTAAATGTAATGCAGTGCTGAATCCAGCCAAACAAGCAGATTATGGATGAAACGACACATATTTGCTCCGATCTTAAGAGCATTGGAAATGTATAACTAATTAATTTGACTTTATATATTTATTTATTATATTGTATTAATTCAGTTTGGGAAAAAAAATCAAATAATTCATTTAGATTTGTTTTAGATTTTTAAGATTTATTCATTTTTCTTCATATATGTAAAAACATTTTTACCACTTCTGCTTTTCAATTGTTTTTTTAAATATTTTTTTTAAAGATAAACAGCTTTTAAATTCACGCTGATCTAACAGTAAGCATCAGCGTGTTTCATCAGTGCTGCTTATTCACAGCAGAGTTGCATTCCCCTTTGCTACGTGAAGCTAAATGCAAATATGTTCATTACTGACACAAAATATAATCAGTGTGATTTCTCTTCTGGACAACCGTCTCTGGACATGCCGCTAAACCCTCGTCTGCTTGGCTGGCTGCCACTAAGCTGGAGGAAAATCAAAGGTCAAAGAAAAACTTGTTGACAAGATGACAAACAGATAAGTAGTGTGTGTGTGTGTGTGTGTGTGTGTGTGTGTGTGTGTGTACGCACAGGGAGCGCTTTGTAACTGAGTGAAAATGCTACTGTATGGCTGAATTTAACGGTTGCTGGGTGAAAGTTCCTCCAAAGAAATTTCCTCCCATAAAAAAACATATTAAACTGCTTTTTTTCCCTTTTAACCTCATCCAGACATTTTTTCCTCATTTCAAAAACCTGAATCAAATGTTTGATCCGAAACACTTTCAATTCCACCATTTAGCTTTCCTCCAACCTCCGACTTACTATTTAGGACGTGAGGATCAGTGTCTTCCACAAGGACACTTCAGCATGTAGTCAAGAGGAACCTGGAATTGAACCACCAACCACCTCAGCTACACCCCACAGCCCCTACAGCCAACACACTGGACTTTGTTAGCTTGTTTACACCAGTCCTGTAATGGTCAGGTATCAGCTTGTAATGGTTAAATCAGCTGAAAATGCTTTCCTACATACAAACATGGTTCAAGCTCAGAAACAATACAAGTATTTCTGGGTGAATTCCCTGCTCTGCTCAGTGAACAAAGGTAGGTTTACAGGCACACACCCATCACTTTCCAGTACTCTGCGGTGCTCTGGGACCAGAGAAAGTGGCACAGCAGCTAAATATAGATTGGCCAGGTCACACCCACACGGTGCAGAAACATAGTAGCACACACACAGGACAGGGGAGGGTTTCTGGATAATAATTTAAACTAAAAAATATCAAAAAGGGGGAAAAATTGCAGACTGGTGAGAAACAAGTGAACAGCAATTAGGAGCAAATGGAAAAAAAATCACTTCTCCCTCACTTTACTTTGTTTTTATTTTTTATGTCATTTAAAGCAAAATGGGGGAAACAGAGGAGAAAGAGATGGTGATGATGTCATGGTAGATCGATGAGGCCCGACGGGCAGCACCGTACCTGCCAGCTGGATGAGGGCGGAGCCAGTGTGTGCGTACTGCCACTCGTGACTTGTTGTCCAGCAAGTCATTCTTGATCATTCTTCTGTATATTGTAAAAACGATAGCAATAATCCATACATCGCTGTGGATCTGGCTTCATTTCCTGACTGATGGAGGAATACAGTTCACTGCCACCATCAGCTAATGATAGACCGAGGAATCCCGACCCACGATGCAGCAATTACAGCTAATCCCGAGATTCCTGAGGGGAGATATTCCAACCAAAACTGCTCATTTTGGTGATCTCTATATGTCCATATGGAAAAGCTGGATCAGACATTTCCAAGTACAAACTGGGTTACCACTGTGGACTGTTTCACCACACAAGTGCAATCTGTGGAGCTGCGTGCATCTCATGTGGCATAAGGTGAGCCGCTAATCTGCCTTTCTTTTGGAAAGGCAGGTTCCCAGAGGTAATCCTCATTGTGTAGGAGGGGCAGTAATTATAATATGCCTGCAGTGCATTTATGAGCCCTGAGAAGCTGCTTAGCTCAGCTAGAGAAACCGGAGGTTGAGGTTTATCACCATGCAGAAGACACTTGGTTGTCACATCAACAGTCTTTCCTTCCCTGTTGGCCCTGCAGGGAGGTCACTCAGCAGCCCGATGCTTTAACCTACAGCTGCTGAGGCAAAAGCAGCAGCTTGTGGAGTAACTGATGCCAGACTGGGTATAAAGTGGATGTGAGGAGAAAAACTCCTTACACCTCCTCCACCTCCTTTGTTAGCAAGCTTTAGGTGTAGACATCTTCTATTAGCAGGAAGAAGTGCCTCGCTGTTCATCAATAGATAAAAAGACTTTGAAAAATATTTTTAATTTACTTTTATATAAGTAAATATACTCCATTACCTTGTTATTGTTGTTTAATTAATTTACTAACACATTTTTTAAATTCATGTATATTTTATTTAATTTCAGTTTTTTGGGGGGTTTTTTCCCACGTTTTTTTAAATGACTAAATAAATTCGTGCAATAGTAGATTAAAACATGTAATTTAATTTTAGTTTAATTCATCATCTCATTTTATCTTTTATCTGTTTTGTTATTATCGTGAGACAGAGACTAACCTGGACACAAACTCAGGATAATATTATCATAATGTATATTATGTTGTCATACTGTGTTGAATCATAAACTCTTCAGGGTACATATATGGTAGAGAGACAGCTGTGCATGAAAGAATTAAAGCCACACATAAATTAATTGAGGTTTTTCACACCGCTCAGGTAACTTTACATGCTTACACATAAATAAAATCTACACATTGGCCTTTTACTGTTTAATTTTAAGCAGCATCAGAACTTAAATCCGAGTTATAGATCCCATTTGATTTCAATAATAAACTAAAATCAATAAAAGCAGGTACACTATTTAAATCTGGTTATTATGCTGCAGACACACGTCCCAGTTATGTAGCAATTCCCACAGACTCCATGAGACACAACAGGGGGCTCAGAGAAGAAAATAAAACACACTAACAAAAGGGAAACTCTCTAATGTTATCATGATGTGACATGAAATATGTAAACACTATCATCAGATGACACCAGATCTTCAGTCTGAACTTGGCTTAAAGCATTAGCTACCACTCAGGCAGATTATCATTACCTTCATTGATGAGTAAAATCAGGAATTCAGAACTGCTGTCCCCTGCCAAGCCAACGTGCTCCCAGGATCTCTCCGAATGTCAAAGAGGAAAACATTTTCTGCCTCGAGACAAAAATACACCGAGATCAACTTGACCTAAGCAACACCTGAGTCCCCAGAGATCCTGTGTGAAGCAGGGGAGACGCAGTTACCACTGATGAGGCTGCACTTGTGAATCAGAAAGGGCAAGGGATGAGAGGGAAATGCCAGAGATGTCCGTCATCCCTCGCAGAAATGACCCGCTTGTCCCTCCGAGTCATGCCTGTTACTGGGCCGTGTTGCCGCTTGTGTGTCGGTACATGTCAACACTCGGTACACACCTAATAGACTTCCTCGGAGAGGTCAAGTGGCTGTTAAACTCGCTGATGCAACATAACAGTCCACACAAATAGCACCTCTATATGACTGGTCCAGAGGGACTGTGACAAATGCCTCGGGGAGAGAGGGGGGGAGGCGAGGTGTGTGTGCTTCCAGGAAGAAAGGAAAAAAAAAAGATGGAGAAAGCTACAGCTGTGTGGACAGGGACAGATGGGATGGGAGGTGCAGTCAGCTGAGGCAAGGAGGAGAAAAGTTGCCAACAAGAGGACACGCTCGTTCCATCTTCTCTATTGATTAAAGAGCAGTTACACTCAGACTCAATCTCATAATGGCTCCCCAGCAGCTGACTGGGTCACACTGGTTCTCAGCCAGCTGTTGTAAATCAAGAGAAACCAGAACCGCACACATGCGAGCACATCCCTGCATTGCTGCGGACTTCCCACGTTAATGTCGTGCCAGACATTCCTTGCTGAGGCATGTGTGGGAATAGCAGGGATTTCTTCAGGCTGAGGAGGAGCACAGGAATAGAGCTCCTCTCCTGCCTTCTCATGATCAACCAAAGCCTGTTTAGAAAGAACAGAGACTGGGTACGGTAGTCTTCCTCTGGTAAAAACTGCAGAACTGTGAGGAAATATCGTTTTTTATTTTATTTCATTCTAAAACTTTTTATTTTATGGTCTTAATGTTGACTTTGAGGCATTTCCTGACCTACAAAGCCAAATCTACCGTGGAATACAGGATAAGGACTATAAAGAGGGTTTGTGCAGACTTCATGAGCAGCACCTCCTTTTGGCAAGCATCAAATTGTGCAGCAGCTGGGAGTCCATATTTGAAGGATTTGGGAAGGTTTTTCTCTTCTTCTAGTTTCTATGGGGATAACTGACAGAAGTTCAGTTATATAAGATGAGGAGACTAAAGAGTGAATCTGCAGGCGGACTCCAAATGATCCCCGTGATTTTAGCAAATGATCCACATAGCACACAAAATTTTCTCCAAGAACTTGGAGCCCAAAAGAAACCATCCATAAATATATATATATATATATATATATATATATATATATATATATATATATATATGTGTGTATG
>JBAMIG010000018.1:5106756-5127007 GCA_037177335.1 Kiunga ballochi | reverse complement strand
TGGTTTCAAAGGACAGACGAAATAAAACCACTCCAGACCATCAGTGAAGACTGTTTCTTTTCGACTGGAAGCTACACTGCGTCTTACAACTCCAGAAATCATCACCAACACTAGGGAGCATTCGACTCAGTCTGGTGTTGTAATTACTCAGAATGAGTAGATCAAGTTTGACACTGCATATTTAACACTGAAAAATTCACTGTGAAGTACACGTCTCTAGATTACTCTTCTTTGACCCATGATGGAGGTCTCTTGCCTCTCTGAACATCAGTACATCAACCCATGCTTTGTTTCTGGAACACCATGCTTTACAAATCGAATCTACTAAGTGCCTGAATTCGGTCTACCTGTGTATTGACCATCAGCTGTTTCTAACCACATTACTAGACTCTTTTTCAGTTCTCCTCCTCCCCCACCACAACTCTAAAGTCTTCCTCCTACCATCCTCAGCAATAAAACCTGTTTACCTTTTGAACTACTCCTGTGTGTGGCTGAATTTACAGTCCTCACAGTTGCTTATTACAAGTAGCCATAGTAACAGAATTCATCACGGGCATTAACATACCAAGAGATCCCACCAGATATCATACTTCCTGCACATACAGTATAAATAGTAAAAGAGATTTAACTGAACCCCTTTTTTCAGTTTAAGAATAGAATCTATCAAAATAAAACATTACCAAGAATTATACTTATTTCTGAGCTTACTAACAAAATGGAATTGAACCCATTTCAGGAAATGATTGATTTCCAGATACATATGTCATGGTTGAAAAAGTTAGGTGGGTCCTACCTTCTTTCGGGGATTATTATTGTACAGAACAGATGAAGGCAATCATTTCCTACTTCAATCTATCTTATAAAACCCAATGAAAGGCCATTAAAAAGAGAGCACGTGTGCCATCCTTATTGAAGCCAGTAAGTTACAAAATGACAAACAGTATTGATAATCTATGGGAGAAACTACATCATAAAATGTGAAATAAAAAATTTGAAACCTAATAAACTAAATGCAAGATTTACAGACTGGAAATCAAAAGAAATATTGGTTATATGTTTAGAAAAGCATCTAATTTAGAGGCAACTGAAAAAATGCATATGCTATTGTTCTAGATTTCAATATATCTTGATACAAAAATAGATGATTTCTATATTAATTTTGTGGCATTTTTGCACAATAGCCTACTTAACAGATCTGCCGCTAACCTAGCCAAAACGGCTGTTAGCTTAGCTTGCTAATAAACGCATATAAATGTTAGCACAACCAATTTTACTGAAAATAGAAAAACCTAATAGATAAGTGTACAGCCGTAAAGTAACTTTTCAAGCAATGGAAGTATTAAGACAAGCAACTGAATTGCAACGTAAATTATAAAAGCTTTTGTTGCTTAAAAAAGGCACAGAAGACCGGGGTTAACATTGTGTTGAATTATGGTTGAATAGTTTATTCAATTAAACTATTCAACCATATTCACCTCTTTCCCCCAATTATTAATAGTAATATGTTTAAAGTTACTGTTCAGCTTAATGTGAAGTGATGAACCACTTCACAGTTTCATTTGACCTGAAGGTTTCTGCTTCTCAGTCAAAAAATCTTACTTTAACACAGTTGTATAACCCATCTTTTCTCACTTCACAGGGAACTTGTGGGCAATCAGAAAGCACTCGCAGACAGTCTGAAGAGAAAGACTCAAATCAGGGTTCATGTATTCACAGACTAAGCGATGACTGATTACAATCAAGTGTGAATGGCAGCAAAGGACGGTTGCTAATCACCTTAAAACAACAGGTAGGGGACAAACACAGCAAGCTAAAGTAAAAATGTGCCGAAACTAAATATATTCATAGCAAGTTGAATAAATATAAGGAAACGGAAAATAAAATGTATATATGAAGACAAAGACGGGAAAGATGTTCTTGTTTCTGTCGTGTGTTGCGTTAAATTGGCTGACAAAAGTGTTGAGACACAATTTTACACCATGCTTTCATCGCTAAGATGGCACGACCACAAATATCCTTGCAGGTAATGGAAGCGAAAATTGTTACCGCACCAGAAAAAAAAGACTATTTCCTTTTCATTCAGCACTTCATGACTATTTATTTCCATCTAAGGAAAAATAGTATGTTCTCCATACTGATGAAGCAAAGCAAGACACATACAGAATGTATAAAATATAAGAGGAAGAGAAAAGTCTTCCTCAGTGCTCTGAAAACTTTTGGGATGATGGGATTTTTTATAGCAGTTGTCAGTCAAATATAAATATGATCTCATCTCCCTCAACTCAAGCAGCAGCATCTCATTCTCCCACTCATCATCTTTCTGTCCAGGGGTTACACTTGACTGACAGTCATGTGGGATATTACCACCTCAGCATCAGCATTTCAAGTCCAGGAAAGCAGTGTCATTAGTCATTCTAATAGGCTGTGCTGTACTGATGCAAGAAGGCTTCAGGGTCATTGAAGGAGCAGAGGGTTTCAAACCGATTACACTGACCTTGAGTGGTCCTAATACTGCAGATTTATTATGTTTTAGGGTGTAGTGTTTATGAAAAGGAGAAAAGGAGCATGTGCACGTACCTGACTTGTGGATTAGTTGGGAACATAGCTTCATTAAATTTATCTAGTGGGGTGGCGTGTGTTTGGAGGATGATGATGTTGTACATCACCACAGCGACCAGCATTACCACCATCTTCAGCTCATAGTTTATCCTCAGGAAGACTGAGCATGACACCAGGCCCAGAATACAGCAGTAGATGAAGTACTGAGGAAATAAACAGATAAAAGAAAACATTATTTTCAGTAAACTTAGCTTCAGATTATAAAAAAAGGCACAGATGTGTTTGCACTGTGCTGCTTGTGAGCTTTATAACTAAAGCATCAAGCAAAAATAGAAATATATTCAAATGATGCTTCAGCTGTAAAAGTGCTGCTCCAACAATATAACATAAAACAGGAATGAAAGTTTCTTTTACTAATGTTTTACATTTAGTTTTAAGAACAAATTTAAGACGATTCGTGAGAAAGTTTTGGTGAAGGAGGCCCATTGTCTTGTTACAACAAATATGTTAGAAAGGGACACATTTTCATCATGTCAACCCGTTTCGTTTTGCACTCACCGGCAAGTAAAACTTGTTTTTGTCTGCTTCTACTTCATCATTGTTAAACAAGCTGCTGTTTGTCTGATTCACAGGAGATGCAGTTGGCTCTGTAGATCCTCCAGGGTCTCCCACAAAGAACTGATGAAGCAAAACATAAAAGCAGTTCACTTTAGGCAGATTTTAATGTGTTACGTTTGAATATTTTATTGTGCGAGACAGAATAAACAGAGCTGATGATGATAACACTTATCTGCATTACAGATTAAGCTGCCATGAGTACAATTTATTGCAGAACTTTAATACTGCATTTTTCTGAATTTTCCTATCACAAGAAGAAGTCATGAAACAACGGAGCAGTTTGACAGAGTGAAATAAATCCTTTTCTTAAGGGTCCCATTTTATGCAAAAATCAAGGCTTTCTCAACTCAACTTTATTTATAAAGAACTTTAAAAACAACAGTGTTGGCCAAAGTGCTGTACACACATTTAAAACACTTTCAAAATTGTGTGAAAGAAATAAAAGAAAGTTAAAAGAGGAATAAAAAATATAAAAAAAAACAAATCAATAGAAGGAACTAAATAATAAAAGTCAATATGTTCACACTGATTTAAAAGCTGAAGAGAATAAATGTGTTTTAAAAGGATTTTAAACAGGCCTTTAATGCAAAAACAGGATTTTTAACCTTGTCCACATAACGTGTGTATGAGGCCCATAAATAACAAAGCTGTCACCTCCCTCACATGTTTACTTTTAAGTGAATGTGTGCTTAAACACTGAGTCTAAGAGCGTTCCCTGTGTGATGTCACAAGAGAAATAACAACTCCCCAGTTAATGGAGACTGGCATTCACCCACACCCCCCGGCTAGCGACAGCTTCATCCCCTCCATGAGTCGTGGAGTGAGCATAGACAGGAACAAAACAATGAACATTTAAAGGAACACAGAAACAACCTGTTCTCAGCAGAAGTCACAGAAACACAGCTGATTTAAACCAAAGTGATTGTTCTGCACAACTCTGTTAACAACCCATTCATTTAAATCAGGTGTGTTGCTGCAGGGAAGCATGAAATACCTGCAGGATTTACATATCCCTGCACGAGAGACACTTTGACATGGCTGAGCTTAAGGACAGAGGTTTCATTTGGGTAAAACACTTTAAAAACCATTTCATATAACCTCACACATCATTATGAAAGGATTAAACAGCGCATAATATGGAACCTTTATTTGTTTCTCAGTTTATACTGAGCCCACATTAACTACACTGTTTACACTCCAATGCTGTTTTTCTTTATTCTAATGACACCACAAGATCATCTACCCCAGTCATATGTAGGATATGTTTTGTATATCACGAGTCTGATCTTATCTCTGTGAAAACACTGATTTTTGACACATTTTTCTACGCTGGATCAAACCTTTGAATGCTTTGGGGATTTCTGCTGGTATTTTGGTTACATTTCAACATGTGCCATGATGAGAAATCATACCATGGGGAAAGTTGTTTACGTGTGGGAGCAGCTGACTGAGTGGAAATAATGAATTAGACCCTAATTCCAGACAGGCTGAAGAGGAGGAAAAGAGCATGTGGAGGTTTTTAAAATATAGAAGCAAAGATTTGAAACTGAATCACAGGAAATGTGAAATCACCTGCAAATAATTTCCAAAATGCACAATTGTGTGTTTTATCCTCATGCAGGCAAATAAACATAATGTACTTTAGAGTCTGATGCCTTTATCACCTGCCTTTCAGACTATATGAGTGGATAAGAGCACTAAGTATAAGGCAGAAGAAATGACTAGTTTACTAGTAATTATCCTGAGAAGCATGAGTAGAGCTAGGAAGTGGTTGGGGAGTGTCTCACTGTGACTGTGGCTTAATATTAGGCCTTATTTACAGAAATAACAATCTGCATGAGCACGTCAGCGCACACATCCCTGTGGTGTCCCTCTGCACCTTCTACAGTTTGTAAAGCAAAACTTCTAGTATTTGTTGCATGATTTCCTTACAGAGGGAGTTCCGCATCTGATGAATCTTGGTCCGGTAGGTTTTATTAATCAGGTGATCATGACAAAATCTTTCTTCATGAAATCTATTATTCCTATAATAAAAATAAGTAGTTGTGAATGGTTTTAAGCTCTAAATACTGCATTCTGCAGATAGAAAGTTGGGTTAAAGGTGACCTGGACCTTAATGGACTAATTACATTATATTTTGATCAAATAAAAAAGCAATAGACACAAACCAGGTCTATAAACATAAATGACTAGAATATATAACAAGTTAGTTCTACTAAGTTTCTGTGGGTTCACATTGATAAGTTTCTTCATTTTGAAAACCATATTAAGTACTTGATATCAGTCTTGTCTCATTATGTAGGATTGTTTTTTAAAATAAGACATCATCTTCCCCTAAATGCACATCTCACCCTGTGCAAAACCTTGTTTGAGCCCCATCTCACTTATTGTAATGTTATATGGTGTAATACATTTCCAAGTTACCTAAAGAAACTTGAAAATTTACAAAAGAAAATATTGCAAGCCCAGTCTTGGTCCAGTTTTAATGCTCCTTCTCGCCTCGTGTTTCATCGCTTTGGTCTTCTTCGACTCACTGAGTTGAATATACTTCATAATTCATGCATGATGTATCATACTGTTAATAAAATGAATACCCGGCTGTCAGAGCTCATCCCAATTTGGAGACCTCTGCATGCTTATGACACTAGGAATACGTTTCTTATTAATGACAAAAAAAAAGACATCTAACTAGTACTAGTCGGAGCATTGCATGCAGGGACCCACAGATCTGGAACGGGCTAAATCGAATGGAAAAATTAAGTTTTTAAATTTATTTACACCTTTAAATAAATGTTAAAGAAAAATCTGATAGACTCTTATATATGTTAATTGTGGTTCAAAAAAAAGAAGAAGAAGAAAAAAAAGTTAATCTATGAAAATTTTCTTTTGTGTGTCTAAATGTCTGTTATATGTGTGTATATTTGGTATGTATGATAGTCTTATACTATTATATGCACCTATAGTTCAGCTGGGCTTGTTCTGTCACCTCCTTCTAAAAGCTTGTGAAAGCTTTCAAGCAGGTTAGATTCACACATGGTTAATAGCTTGACCTTATATCAGATGCTGAAAAACTTGTAAATATGTGTATGAATAATGAATAAAGGAATGTTGTGCTTGATGGTTCTGGCCTGTGTGCAGTCTTTTGAACCCACTGTACTTCCTCCTGAATGAATGAAATGGATAAAAAGTTTTCTCTTAAGGAATTACAGCATTAGAAGGACATTTTCAAAACCTTGTTTTGATCTTGTAGTTTTTTTAAAGTTATTTTTATATCTGACAAAAACACAACAATAACTTTATAATTGTATTTTTATTAAATTAAAAGCAGAAAACATCATAATTGTTTTGTTAAAATGTGCCTACACCGTGTCGTATATGTGTATGTGTCGTACAACCATCGGTGAACGGGGTCCTCTGTTCTTCTGAATGTGCTTAGAGTGCAGATGTCACATGAAGAATAAAACAGACGGTTTGGTAAACAGACTACAGACCTCGGATTCATGGATCCGAAATCTTCCATCCCATCACTCCATGAAACCGCCTCTCTGAATATCAGAGGGACGTTTTAAATCGTTTCTTATTCATTGCTGTTCTTTTTACCTCTGATGATTCAGTTCCTACTGCAAACACTGATCTCCACCAGTGTTGCTAAAAAGCTCCGAAGGTGCAATTCATGTTTGCATGGATTCCTAAAAAAAAAGCTTGAAACCATGATGTTGAGCAACCATTTGAGTCCTCCACGTATGATAAAACACATAAACCTGTAACTATAATTACATGACTGCAGTAGAAAGAAACCAAAAGGATGAATTCTTACTCTATAAACTATCTATCACTCCAACCATAGATGTAACAGAGCAATGTTTATTTCCTTAAGGCCAAACTTTTTGCTGCTTTGTGTAATTTGCTTCCTTTAGTATCACATAATTACATATTGTCCACATATTTAGTGCTACTGCAGCTGTTGTGTGGACATGCACAAACCCCCGCTTTCCCCACATCCTCTGCCTCTTTTAGTGCAACAAACACCACAGGAAAACCACACTCACCATATTGAAGACAGCCATCACCAGTATGAGCGCAGTGGTCATCATGGTGAGGACCAATCGCAGCCAGGGGTTGTCAGTGACAATGATGCGAGAGGAAGTCGGGAACCAGGAAAGAGAGCAAAGGGATCCCTTTCCCCCCTGCTGTGGATGCAAAGAAGCACAAGGAGGAGGGATAAACATGAAGCATGGCTCTCTGCTACACCAACAACATCCTACTACCTATAATTAAACCTTTTATTGCCTCTGCTAGAAAATTGTTGCCCTCAGGACTCTGATCTCCTCTGTGACTCTGCTTAATAAAAAGGTTGATGATAAAATTTGAAGTCATATTTGTTATCTTCAAAACAATTCAGTATAAAATGCCTACAAACCAAAAAAAGCGTGCTTAACAGTTCCCGAGACGTGTCACATCTACAAGGAGCGTCGCTGCTCATTACAAGTAAAGCGGAGATTATTTCATACGCGTGTATTTTCATTCTCACCCAAAACTTTAAGCTGAACTTCAGCGTATTGCTAATGCACCTCAATTCAAGTGATTTTCAATAGTCTGTTGTCTTCATTTCCCACCATTAGGTATCAAATGTTCCCAGTGGTATGAGTGGAACACACACGCAGAAGCACAGTAATGGCTGGAAAACACAAATACACCTTCAGATTACTGATTCATTTCCTTTTGATACAGTTTGGGCTTTCCAGCTTCCTCAGAGACATGGAAATTGTGTTTGAAGTAATTGCGAAGGCGCTTTCTCTTAGCAACAGCTCAGGTCATTCAGTCTGAGAGGGACGTCTTCCAAGAAGCACAATAACTGTGTAATTAACTGTTTCACAGATGAACAGCAAATGTCCTTTAGCTTTAATATGATGCATTAATAGTAACGTGCACAAGCCCAACAAGTCACATGGAGCTAAAATGCTCACACGTGCATTTTGTTTTGAAATGTGACTTCCCATTAGCTGTTAACAGCTCATTCAAGCACTGGCTGTTAATTTAATAATACAAACTCATGAACCATTGTTCTTTCCTTATGTTCACAGTAAAGTGGTGTACAATGCTCACACCTGGGTCAGGGCAGAGCCAAGATTATTAATGACCCTTCTTGTAATTAAAAATGAACCATTTACTGGGTGTTAATACTCTCTTGAGAGGGAAGGAAGAAAATAGGCTCTTATGGGACCAGTATTTAATTGATTGCCCATAAAACACATGCGACAGGGCCTTGTGTCAGCATGGAAATGGCCGCCATCGCTCCTCTTGTGCTCGGTAGTGAACAGTAGCTGTTCATTTGTGGACGAGCTATTGTATAAGGGAGGGTCAGTGGAGATGAATTAACATAACCTTTTATAATAAATGTAATTACAACCTTTTTCTGGCAAATACAATGTGCAAAATGTCTTTCCAGAATATTTGGAAAATTTTGAACAAGTAAAAGTTATTTTGGTTGATCAGTAAATTAATTTATTTGCATGAGTCCTTTACAATAAATCCCTATTTTAATTCTTAATTTGTTCATTATACTAATTATTGGAGTTTATCATGAGGGACGTGCTCCTTCCTGCTGGAAAGGAGACAACAGTCTGTGATGTAAGCCATTTATAGTCCTTTATCAACTGGCAGGTCAAACACACATTCTGTGTTTATGTGTTTAAGTTGTTTTAAAAGAGATATATGATGCTTTTAAATCTTTCCTTTTAACATGTAAAATCATTAATTTATTATCTGCATAAAGTAGAACCACACACACCTTATAACCCTGTTCTGAGGTGCATCTTCAGAGCGACTCGTTTTGGTGTGGTCTCTTTAAATGTAAATGAGGTATGTTAAGCCCCGCCCCCCTGTAGGTCACAGGAAGTTCAACTCTACACTGTTCCACCATGTTTGTAGCTTGATAGCTGCGATACGCTAATCTCCCGGCAGAGAAACATTTTATTGGTGAGTTTACTATAAATGTCAATGTATCAGATTCATTAATTTTATTACCTGGAAGTTTATGACCTTATTTGACAGAACCACAGCAAATACTGTGATGTAATAGATAAAGAAATGTAATAGAGAACATTAAACGGACTGAAAAATATGACCAAAAAGAACATAAATATATCTGTGCCGCATCAGGAGGGAATAAATGGACATTTTCTGCATTCATAAACACTTAGAATTCCACAAAAACATGTAATTAAGGGATTAAAAAGTTCATTTTGCATGATATGTCCCCTTTAAGACAAACACAATGAGATCTAGAACTGAAATGGACTTCTCAGGGGGAAAAAGGCACTGCTTTGTTGGCAGCAAAATTCCAATATCAGCCTTTGTATCCATAGTTTTGTAACACAGCAGTAGAGGGAGGCTTCGCCCAATTCAACCAGTTCAATTAAACTTTATTTATAAAGCGCCACTTTATGACAGTCATCTCAGGGCGCTTCACAGACATCATATTGAGCCAGTTCAGAGCCTCGATAAGGGAAACCAAAAGATTGCATTAAATTTTGTCCAGCCTGAGCTGCATGAGGGGCCTGTGGGAAGAAAAACTCCCGTTTAACGGGAAGGAAAAACCTCCAGCAGAACCCAGCTCAGGGAGAGCAGCCATGCACCTCGACTGACTGGAGTGGAGAGGACAGGACAGACAGAACAACATAGCAACAACATTAACAATGCAGCTTGCTCCGATGTAGTCAATCTGTCTGTCACAGGAATGATATGCATCACAGTGCTCACTAATGTCACCAACAGTCTCTGACTCTTAACGGAGTCTGTTCGACTAAGTGGACCGGATTTTCTTCTGCCTTTAGTTCAGAACATTGAGTTGATTTAAAGACAAGAAAAAACGACTTTTCTTCATGAACAGACACAGTTCATGCACTCGAGTCTAGTTTGAAGGTTGTCTCATTGTTGTTACGTAAAGGCTGGATGGATGTGCAGGCTTTACATGAACAACAAGATTAAACTGAAATATTTTTTTTACAAAATACGAAAACTGAAAAAAAATTCCAACCATTTGGCAAAGTTACTTTTCCAACCATTCCCAGTTGTTTCTGAAGTAAATGCAGAGGTTAGGTTACAAACAGAGGGATTACAGAAAGGTCAAGGCTTTGCATCTCATGACGCCACAGACATACGATGTGTCCAGAGGCTGAATTTAACTGGAACAGCGATTTTTACAGTCGCAAAAGAACAAATTTCCGGGCATTAAATTAATTTCATGATGATCAACATGCTAAATAGAGACTTTTTGAACAAATAGATTGCTTTTATTTGTAGATTGAGTAGCTTAAAGCTACTGAGAAAAGGTCTTTACGCAGTGGGTCCGATGAGAATAAACACAAAACTACAAATAGTTCAATATAACGACAACTTTATGTGCACACCACATGCGGAAAACATGGATTTCTCATCCAGCAATGGCTGTAATGCTGCTGGAAAAAGCAAAGAAAAAAGATCGCACTGGTTCCATCTGGTTGCAGAGGAACTGTTCAGTCCGGGAGCTGAAGCTGGACCTATGTTAGGATGCCCGTTTGAGAATCTACTTCAGCAACTAGATCCCAGCTTGAAGAAGCAGTTAAGCAAATTTCAGAGGCCCCATTCAACCGGACCTAGATGCTCAAACATGGTTGCCCTGGTGATGCAAAGTTTAAATAAGGTAGCAGATAGCTGGAGACCGGCGCTGGTGCTGATTATGAAGCTGTTGGATGTAAATATTAGGAAAAATTGACCTCAGATTGAAAATAAAAACATTTTATGCAGGTTTATGCAGACAGAATTCACAGCACTGGTTGCACTACTGTTTTTTTAAATACATTTTAAGGATAGTCTTTTAAACATTACACACAGGCATTAATGGTAATTCCAGTTACAGTGAAGAATGAGAAATATTTAAAAAAAAAAAACAATCCAGCTTCCCTGAACTGAATGTAAACGAACATTTCAAGCAGAAATGACTCATTAGATTCAGCTTCTGGCAAATTCACTCTCTCTTGTTTTACTTCACAGTTTTTTCATAATAATTACCCCCTTACATTTGGATTTAGTGAAATTAGGCTCTTCTTTAGCTTCATTGTGCGCCACATAATTGGTTCTTAGGAAAAGCACATAAGGATATTTTGTTATGTGTCTTTTTCTGCAACAGCCTCTCATATTAGTATAATTGTCAGCTAGGAGTAATATTTATTTTAAAGGATCTTCTCCACGGCAACACACAGAACGAGTTAGATGGAGACTGCTCTTGTTTTCTGGTGACGTTTGTCAGCCTCTATGTTCTCACGCTAATAACAAACAGAAACAGATGTTGCTTTTTCAGCTTTTCCTGAGGAGCTATGATTGTAATATTTCATTATAGAACCTGAACCACCACTGAACATCTGGGGAGACATGGTAGGGAGGTGAAATGTGTGAAATCTAGTGAAAGGGATAAATCCATGTGTGTCTAACCTAAACAGGATTAGCACAAGCTGGTAATTGACATTTAAAAACATGTAATTAGTGTAAACTTTGTTTACTACAAATGTTTTGATCACCATTTTTGCTGCTTTTCTGGATGTGACGCACGGCGTCCTTACCGCCACGCTAAGTTTACATCACTTCCATTAGAAAAAACAGTTTGTTGTTGGATCATTTGCATCCTGTTTTCTGGATTTTTTGCTAGTAGCGTTGCTGAAAAGCAGAATTATTTCTGCTTGATCACATGTATGAGTGTCAGACTGGTTTCTTGTCAAACACATGTATAATTGACAATATTTGGTGATCGATGAATCAGATTTTATGGAGGGTTTTATTTTGTTCCTATTAGCATTTGAGCTTTAGTTTTCGGTTTTAGTTTGTAGAACAATTTATTAAAAGAGGAATATGTCAGGTTTTTTTCTCCAGATCATTTAAAGACAGTCAGCTAAAAGGCATATCTTATTGTCACTCTCAGCCAACAAGCAGATAATGTTTTATTTTTTAACAAGCCAAATCCAAAGTGATTGATGCCATCAACATATGTAGCAAAAAACGGCGCAGTGGAACAATAATTACGGGAATTCTTTTAAGATATTAGATTAAATATTTTAATCATTAAAGTTAGAGGATTAGGGAAACATTTTACTCTTAAATCTCAACTCTAAAACAAAGCTTTGAAATGAGGACACAAAGAGATATACAACCGCTTGTGTCCTTCTGTCCAAAGCTGCAGGCTTGTCCTGCATGCCAGCTCTGGATGTCCCCACACTTATTTATTCCATTTGGAAAAGAAAAGTCCATCAAATCTACAAGAATGTAAAGATGATTGAATTAAATTCAGGTGGTTGTATTGTTTCAGATTTTCTATTATCTGTACAGCTTATTCCAGTTCAGCGTTGCAAACAGAACCTGTACCACTAATTACTGGGCGAGAGGCGGGGTGGTGGACTGGTAACCAGTCTGCTTTAGAATTTTCTATATCAGTTTACTATTTTAGAATAAAACTGGTTGAAAAGTCTTTGTTAAAACAAAAGACGTTTGCTGTGTCTAAACCCCTCTTTTGCTACACAGGGTTACTTTTTAAAGCACACTATGTCGTACACTCCATTCGGACACAAAGCAAGTTATTTTACAGTCACTGCTGATCATGTGACTAACAGCTGTCACCATGACAACCACAGCGATCCAAATCCAAACTAACCCCGTAAATATATTTTATATCCTTGCATTGTATTTTTTTTTACTTCAAATTTATTAAATAAAAAAGAATAAAAACATTTATGGTCTATATTTTTTTTACCTGCTTTGTTTTTGACACTTTTGAGCTCCTGCAGCAAAGCATTGTGGTCTATATTGGTCTTATAGTGACTTAATACATTGTAGGTAATTCTAAGTGCACTACTTTTCCCCCCTCTGTGGACATCCAGTAAAACCACCAGTAAACTCTTAATGCTTCTGGTAAGGTGTTCAATAAGCCTAACTTTATACTTTTAATGCATTAGAAGTAATCAGGATATTTCTTTTAAGCCTAAGTCCTTCATTAATGACAGTAGTTTAGTAACTTAATACAGAGGGTATCTGACCTACACATTATGAGTTTCTTGACCTTGCATGCATTTTCCTGCTCCTCTCAGATCCTTTTCTGTTCGTGCTGATGTCGTTCCCACAGGCAGCAAACGTCCTGACTCCCCACTTGTTTTTCCAGAACTACTGGGAACGCTAAACCCTTTCTTAGTATGAAAACTAAAAACATGCGTTAATTCAAAGAGTCCTGAGCTGAAAACCTGCATCTATCTGTTTTTGTTAGAAATAATGAGTATCCTGATATAGATGGAGGTCATTACGCGGACTTTTTTTTACCACTAGCACAGAGCAAGAACTTATTCAGAAAAATGTCCAAAGGTGTTATCTAGTATAACACTTTTGGCAAAAGATTTCATAACAATGAGAAGCATTTCTGTATCTTCAGCCATCAAGCAGCTGGAACTGTGACACACTTTTTGGGATTGCTCTTATATCTGCTGGCATGAAATAAATGTATTCCTCGGGAAAAACCTAAACCTGCATGTTGTATTGAATTGTTTTAGGATCACTTCCCTTATCATTTTAGATTTGTTGTTAAAGTTTTTATTCTGCCAAATGAATTTACGTTGTAATAAATCTGCTGAGATAAAAACTAGTATGTTAGTTTTCTTGTGCTGCATGAACCTGAAGTCCTTTTGTTCAGATTTAAAGCTGTAAAAACCAGAATGCTGCGTGAATCTGAGCTCAAGTTTATAAGTTATGGTCGACTTGTATCTGTTTTGTAAAAACATTTGAATAAAAGAAAAGATGTGTGCCGGTCTTAACTTTAAACCAACACACAACACAGTGGATCAGAGCCAATCAAATGTGAGGACCCATTTTAGTCACCTGTTACTAAACTGGTTGCTCTCTGGAGCCCCACATACACATGTTTATACAGTACCAGTCAGAAGTTTGGATACACATTCTCATTAAATCTAATAGGAAAGTGTGTCTGAACTTTTGACTGGTATAATTGTAATCAGATGAAACACTAATATTCAAATATTTGTGTTTTTTGTTTTTAAATTTTGTACAATTTAAGAGAGAGCAGGAAGAAAAAAAAGCAAAACCAAGCAAAGGTTGTGAGACCACCACAAATTCCAGCACTCAAATAACTTTTACCAAGCTCTTAAATTGTCTTGTTAACACCGCTGCTGCTTCTCTGTTTGAGAAGGTCCAATCACAAAGATTTCAGCACTCTGACTCATTAAACTCTGTTCAAACACGGGAACAATCAGCAGCCATGGGCTCCAGAGACAAGCTGTGAACACATGAACCGAACAGGACTGCTCACGGTTAAAAACAATGGTTCCTCAGATTTCATTGAAGTTAAAAGAAAACACTTCACATAACAAAGAACAGCTTAAAACCCAGCATGCTTTGGGCTTTTGTGCACATAGGGAATATTTCTCCCGATCCTAAATGCACCTTAGATGTAATTCAGTCACACAGAACTCAAAGCCTTCGGCAACAATGTTAAAAAAAAAATATATATATATATATATATATATATATACAGTATATATTGTGTGTGTTCATGCAAACTCACCAGAATGTGACCGGCAAAGCAAAGGAGCAGGATCAGAGCCAGCATCAGGAATGTCAGGCCAAAGGAGATCCCCAACACGGCCGTTCTGAAATACACACACTTATTACACTCCTAGCATCTCCAACTCCTCTGTGGTGCTGTTAGGTCATAAGTTCCCCATTGTATTGTGTATGTATCACTGTATTTTTCAGCAGAAGCTTTAAAAATGTGCTCATGTTCCTGGAAAACCACGACAAGCCTGATTTAAGGCTGCCTGCCATAAAATATATGATGCAACATCTAAATGTGCAGAGCAATGTAGCATCAAACAGAATGAGAAGGAGAAGTGAATGAGAAAATCAATGGTCTCTGATGCTGAATTACACCTTTGGCGCCGCGTTGCAGTAAATTAGCATGACCGTGGATTTTGCTCCTCGCCATTAAAGCGACGCCGCACTATGATTCACTGGATCTATAATCACTAGCAGACATGGTGCCCTTTCATCTTGATCGACTTTTTAAACATTCTGCCTCTTTCATTTCACCCGGGTCCTGTTGATGAGGCAGCTGGCTCACATTGCTTTTTCACATCAGCCACAGCTGGAGGTCGCTTACGCTGCTCGGCGTGTGCAGTGCCAAACCCGTGAGAGAGGTGCAGACTTACTTGGGCAAGACGAGGACCTGCACTACAAATATGCAGCAGAATATGAGGCAGGCACAGGTGACATAGTACTTGAAAGCAGGCAGTGTGGTGGATCTGTACTGTTGAGAGAAGATGGACACAAGTAAGTGAACACTTTGCATGCCCAAGAGGAACACAATGGGATGTTACATAATACAAAATCTATCAATACTGAGAAAAGCACAAGAATTTAAAGACAGACTTTCTGCATTGAATATAAAGTGCAGCCTTTGTGTCCTACAGGCATGTGCAGCCTCTGTAATGACTTCTTTAGCACTGATCCATACATTATTCCACTGATTTGTTACCACGCCAACAATGCTGACTGCTGATCAGTATGCATTTGCCTTACCTCTTTCTCCAGAGCTTTGTTGTGAAAGAACAATGAGATCCTCTGGATGTCCTCAGACTTCAACCACTGTCTGGAGACACAAGTAAAATAGAACCACAATTTAATCCCCTTAAAATCTGTTATATATTATAGCGTAGGTGGTGTTGCTTTCACCTTGAAAGTCAGTGTGTGTGTATGTGTGGGGGGTAAGTGTGGCAAAAAGTATCATTTGAGACATTGTCACTGGCTGCAGGCGTGATCGCACCCTGCAAGATGCATGACATCACAACAGGATCCATGCATGTGAATTGGCTGCTTCATTCATTAAGGCTTCGGCGAGTCGCCTCCCACTGTAAAACCAATGCAGGATTATCAATAGTCCCATTCCACCAAAGGGCCTGGATCAGTATAGGATGGATCACAATGCATTTGTTTTGCCTTTCCACTGGAAAACAGGAACAGCTGACCAGTCCGAGTCTTTCCCTCTGTTAGGGACCAGTCCAAATCAAACCATTCCTTCCAGTGTGACCAGTACTAAGAACAAAGTATAACCGTTTGTTTTTGCTTTATTGTGTTCACGCTCTCCTGCGTGAAAAATGCCAGCTCTAAAGGAGCGCAGTAACAGCATCTCACCTGTAGATGGCAGATTTTTTCATATTACCCTTATAATCTTCCTACCACTGTACTGCACTAAGCCCCCAAATTCACCACGATTAACAAGGATAGATTTACTGGGAGAGAGTGTCTCCATTTTCTTTCTCCCAGCAGCCCAGTTCAGGTTTTTATGGGTAGTAATAAAAACACAGGTGAGATGCTGTTTCTGCACTCAGCAGGAGGGGGCGCTTTTCCCAGCAGGGGTGCTTTACCTGTCCTTCGGGCAGGTCCGATAAGAAGAACAGGTCTTGGTTTGATATCTGAGCAGGCAGAAATACATCAAAGCACATAATGAGTGTTTATTTATTTATTTGTACAATGTAAAGGACTTTGAATGGTTCTGTACATGAAAGGTGCTATAAAAAATGCCTACATTTGGCCAGTGTTCTGAACTAGTGACTTTATGTTGATGTATGAGCAGCATCGGTTCTACTTTGCAGAGGACAGTCATATCCCTGCATATGCAGCTCTATGCATACAGGAATCATTTGTGTGTAGCACTAAACTAAACATTTACCAATGGATGCAATGTGAACAATGCTGCTTTTTAGCTTTTATTACAAGTAATATTTTAAATTAACGATGCCCAACACTGTTTATGAAACCTAATAAACCGTGTGATATAAGCTTTTCCTGCTTCATGAAGTGCACAACAATGTGCTTATTTCCTCCTGCTGAATAGAAAGTAAACACAATTCAGAAACAGCTTTTAAGTTGTTGAATAATTTTAGAGTGAAAAAACAAATGTTGAAGTCAGTTTGCTTATTTTCACAGGAAGTCTCATGTTTTTATGGCTCACTGTCAGCAAACATGGGTAGACATGAACGTATGGGACACGTTTCCCATGATAGTTTCTATTCCACATCATTTTTTACTCATATCAAGATAAAATCTGGGGCAGTTTTGAACCCATGATGGTATTTATGCATTCATCTGTTCTTTTAACTCCATTTGTTCAAATGACAGAGAAACAAATACGTGTCTATTAAATAAATACGGAAGAAGCCAGCATGGAGGCTGGTTAAAATGATCCATCAGTTGTCTTTACATAATGGATTTCACAGGAGCTGAACGCTTTATGACACTAAATGAGAGGAAAATTTTTATTTACTAGTTTAAAATCTTTTTCAACAGTAAAATAAACCCAGTTTAATAACAAAAGCATTGCATCTGCAGCCATTCAGCTTTTTCCATCATTTTCCAGTCTTTAGCCCTTTTAGTACCACAGGGATCACCAGTGACGCTGCAGCGCACGTGTAATCTCAAAGTACTGCAACTTACTGGTGTTGTGTTGATGAAAATATCAATTATAATGGTGCTTAAAGGATCCACCACTAAAGCCATTCCAACATGCATATTTATCTGCTGATCGTAAAAAGGTTTAAACCATGTCTCTTTAAATTATTTCCAGTAAAGACCAGTTAGATGAGCCAAGACGTTTAGCACAGATATATTCTGACTGGATGCCCGATTAGATCAAAGTGCTTTATGTATAAACTCATATAAATAAGATTAAATAACTTCTCTGTGTGCTAAATGCCTCACACCACCATAATGACTGACATGGGACAACGCAGACTGGGTGTACCCTGTGATGCAGAAGTGGGACGAGCAGCTTACTTTTGGGAGTTGATGCCATCAATGGTACGAATCATTCGTTCATTGAGTTCTTCCTCAAACCTCCTCCTCTGAGATTTGGATCTGTAATAGAGAAGGGAACAAATTCAATCACAGAGAACAGGAGTGTGCAGGTCATGATGTGTTTTAAATCCAACCGTGGAGATATTCTCTGGCTCACCTCTCTCGTCTCTGGAAGTGGTACTGCCCCATTGGAACATCCTGAAACAGCCAGCAGACCATAAACCTTTTTCACTATAACTAATGACACTTTAGGGTTTGTGTGTGTTTTAGTTGATAATCACTCACTGTAGTGTTGATCTTGCCGTTGTCTGCAGTCATGCTGTCTCGATGGTGGAGATTTGCGAAGGGTTTGGCGGCTCCCCATGACTCCAGGTACCGGGTCATCCTGACAGATGCTCTCATCTTCCCACCGTCTAGAGAGGGTCGAGAGCGCACACCTAACAGAGGGCTATGCCTCTCCGTCTGGAAAAAAGAGGAGTAAAAACCAGAATAAAATGTGTTATATTAGTTTTATTGGGAGTGTGTCTGAGCTGAAACATGCTAAATGTAAAACAGATTGTGCAAACATGTCAAATGGTGAAAAAGCAAATCCTCTGACTGCTATTATAGATGTTATATTGATGTTAATAAGGAAGAAATTCCACACCGTGCCGAATCTGTGCCGGTTTAGGCAGTCCTAAAGGCTAAGATGTAAATGGCAAGGTGAACCTATTATAGTAGCATTGATTATTGCTCCTTGAGGAATTTATGATAAGTATTCCTATAAACTGAGTTAATAAACTACAAATGCTTTTATTTTGTATTACAAAAACTAAAAATCTGGATAAATAACGTGTGAAAGCATTGAGTTATCCAATAAAATAAAAGGAAGAACATTTGACTGCTTTTAGCATCTTTTGGGTGTTTTGAGCTACTTAAAAGACTTTTAGTAAGATTTACACGGCTTCCCTTTATTGTGGCAGGCTTTCCTTTCTTTGGCAAAGTGAACTCCACCTCAGCACTGACAGAAAACGCCGGAAATCAGGGAAGATGACAAGAAGTGCACTTCTGGTGATTTATTTTAATTGCTCACAGAGACAGACATTGTGACTGACCAAACATGGCACACATGCCTTTAAGAGCTGTAACAGACACAGGCCATGCTGGCTGTGGTTATTTCCAGCTCTGACAGTGACAGTCAATGACAGTGACAGTACAGATGACACCTTCTGTGATCTGAGCTCCATTTTTGGCCTCAAATCATTTGGGACTTTTTTTTTTTTAAACAAATGTCAGAAGGGACCTGCAGCCTTTCCCCCAATACCTGATAATAAAGAGTTATCTATGGTGCAATTAGTGAAACCACAGAGTGGCAGAGAGCCTGTCCTATAGGGTTATCATTTACTTAAATTGGGTAGCAGAGTTTAGTCAAAAAAAGGCTTGTTTACTTAACTATTGTTAAGCTAAAATGGAGGAAAATGATTTAGGCCTAATGCAGTGTGCAGAATATACTGCTTATATTTTGTTATTGTTTTATTAGAAATAATTCTGTTTTTTCTTGGTCATATTTAGAGGAAAGAGTGTTTTTTATCCAAGAGATTAGGAAGCCGTTGAGTTGCTAAGGATGGTTTTTAATGTGCCAAGTCAAATAATACGAGTGCGGGATGCTGGGAGCATTGTTCTACATAGATATGTTCTCAGCACACAGTTTGGAGAGGAGGCAGAGACCTTAAACGTCCTTAATTAGCCATTAATTTTTCTGATGAGATTCACAACCCTCACTCAAACGCCTCAAGCAAAGGAATAATCTTGTCTGAGTAGAAAGAGTGACTGAACACCTGCTGAACTTTGATAACACTGGTACGCTATATCATTTTTCTGTAGGTGACATTGTCAATATTGATTAGCAGCCTCCATGCGAGGCTGAATAAAGGATGATTTGTGTGTGTGAGTGTGAAATCGTGAACAGCAAGTTCAAGTAGGCTACATGGAAAGCTTTCACTTTGCCCACTGTGCTTTTTTTGAGTAAAGCTCAACAGAGTTTTGTTGTTAATTAGCACATATTAGCATGGTGACAGGATGTATTCACTATTGATTTTAACTTGATGAGCTGGGAACTCCTTCAAGACTGTTGAAAGAGCATTTCAGGTGACTACCTCTTGAAGCTCATCAAGAGAATGCCAAGAGTGTGCAAAGCAGTAATCAAAGCAAA
>JBAMIG010000018.1:5067650-5078324 GCA_037177335.1 Kiunga ballochi | reverse complement strand
CCTCCAGCTGAAGCATCACGTGACAACTCTTTGTAATTCTCTTTTAAGGGAACATGAAAATGACGTAAATTGAAAATGCTCAGTTTGTGAGAGATTGCAGGTGTTACTTTCACCTTTTACTTGAATCACTATGTGCTGCTACAGTTTCACTATAAATACACCTGTGTTGATGTCTGCTTCAACCAGTAGCTCTAGGTGCATTTTTCAGATTTTTCACAGGAGTATGCAGTTTTACCCTTTAAGACACACGCAGAGCATCAAAAATAAAGCCATCTGTTAAAAAATCCTAGTTCTTGTCCTTCCTGCAACCAAACTTTTAGCAGTCACTGACTAAATTTATGTAATAGGAACCCTCTTCATTCTTTATTATTATTAGCTATCTGAACAGGTCAGATATAATAACAAACATCACTTTCAACATTACAGTTACATTACAAGGCAGATGTGCACAGTGACCGTGGGTTGATTTGGCTTTTGATACACTGTTCAGATTAATCTGACTGCTTGCTTGTCTTTAGTTTGTGGGAGGAAACATGAGCACCTGGAAAAAAAAGCCCATGTACAGAAAGAACATGCAAACTACCAAAAAAATAAAAGGAAAAGAAAAGCACTGACCTGTACGAAAGCAGATTGGAAGCGACTGAGATGTGATACCAAAGGGACGTTTGCATGTACAATCCAGCTGTTCTGCCAGCTCAAATGAGATTTCAAAGTGTCTTTTATGTCACTTGCAATGCCGCACACGGTGATGTGAAATACGAGGCGACGGCATGGCTGAATGGAATCAATACGGCTAATAAGACAAGAGACAGCATCTTAAAGACAGACTGAAATAAATTGCCTGTTGGTATTTTGGAGGGAGTGTTTAACACAGGAATAGCTAGAAACTGCTGCCACTATCTGACCGCACGGTGTCTGAAAAATCTGACTTCATGAACAAACCAGCTCAAATGTATCTACTGTACCTGGTCCCACGGGCTGAGGCGGCCCCCAGAAAACATGAACAGGTAACCCATGGTGACCAGACAGGCCCATATTAGGAGGGAGAAGAGGCGCAGCATCCGCTTGAAGACAGATTCAATGCACACGAGGATGAAGATGGACAGGAAGAGAAAGAGAGCAGTGGACACTGCAATCAGAAACGTCAAGTGGTCCTTTATGTTCTGCAGACAGAAACAAACAAGTATGGATTTAGACAGTTTGTGTTTAATGAAACTGTATCAAAAAGCACAGTAAAAATACTTTAAATGCTTATTTATTTTAACTCCTAAACTTACAAAAATCCTTTATCTCATTTTGTTTAAATGTTTAGGGCAACCCAGCACACACAAATAGATAAACAGATCGGCAGGCAGACAGTCTGAACCCAGAGAATGTGCTACAGCATCACTTCCACACTCAGGCTGTCAGAGTCAGCGTTCAAAAGCTTTTAACACACACACACACACACACACACACACACACACACACACACACACACACACACACACACACACACCTAACCTCAGACCAGATATCTTACCCATCATCCCAGTAGAGACATTATAGTAGAACTCACTGTGTCACAGGAGTAATTCAAAACGTTGTAAGCAACAGGAACTGTCCCTCCTTACAGGTTTATCTTGAAAACGTGCCGGTTTCCATACACACAGAACATTTGTGCTTTACTCTGACTTGTTAATGTACCTTGTTCCTTCAAATGTAAATGTAAATAACCCCCATTACATTTTTTGACTGGGTCAGGAAACTGACTCCATCTCAGAAAAAAGGATTAATTGAACATTTTTCTGCTTCAAAGCATTTCCATCAATTGTTTCGGGAAACATTAACAATCTCTGAAGTGCACTTTTATTAAAATTGAGAACATAGGTTGGATCCAGGGATATTAAATGTCACAAAAGATGAAACTGCTTCAGCTATTTCAATGCGCTAAGGTTTAAGCTAACATACATTCTTATTGTTACAATAAACAATACTTCCTCGACAAAACTAATTCTGGCTCCCCTGCTATTGTGTCATAAAACACTAAACAGTAAACAGTTGTTCACTAAATGTTAGTTGACTTTATTGAAAATAATCCACATGTTCGAGTTCCAGGGCAGCTAGCTACATGCTACGGCTAACTGCACATAGCTCGATGAGGAGTAGAATTTAAACAAACATATTTGATAGAAAATGTAATTTGTAGGTACATGTTGGTTCACTTAGACAAAATATTTTATTTCTGGTTGCACTGAGGCTGTGTTGTTCACATGGACCCAGAAGGCTAAATGTAGAATGTATGATAAGTAATTTAGCTAGCTAGTTTATTATCCTGTTTGTGTGGTTGAATGCCATAATTATCCCCAATGAAGGGCTGAAAATTGGGAGTGTTGTCAACACTTCATCTTTAAAGGGTCCTCAGGTAGAAGCATTTCTGTTTTTTATCAGGTGTTGTGAAGCTCCAGGTGAGGTCACCTGAGATGTTTCAACCCAAAAACTCACATAAACCATTACTGAGTTAGTCTCATTAAGTCAGATGAGATCCAGAAGTTTAATTTCACAAGCCAATATCTGATTATTTGTTCTTTTATAGGACAAATCAAATTAGTTTGTGCAAATAAATGTGTTTGGTGTATATGTGCAGGTCACCAAGGCTGCTAGCAGAACAATGGTGTCACAGACTCAGCTATGAATTCATAGTGATAACAGTTTATGGACTTAAGCTGTTTGTTGATGATTTCACAAACTGCTTCTTTCCTGCAAATACAAGATAAAGAGCATTTTACTGTGTATTTATGTAGCAGCACAATGTAGAAAGGGTATTATGAGTCAGAGTCTGGCGAAGGAATCCCCATGGGATATGGCTGCTTACGTCACAGCAGCAACACAGTCAGCTCAAAGCACAGATTGGATCCCAGTGAGAATGTAAGCAAATCTGCAAACAAATACCAGAGGAGCACCTCTGTGACAAGGACATTCCTTTAGCATCAAACCCTATTTTGTGAAGTGATCACACAAAGACATGCACACTCAAATTGGAGCTGGATGGAGCGCTATTTTCATTTGCCAGAGCAGCATTTCACTTATTTGTAGAAGTAAAAGAAAGAAAGAAGCACACAAACTTTGCACAGTTGTGAACGTGGCTCATCTAATCCGCTTAAAACCCCTTTGGAGCTGTTTAAAGCCATTTCCCTCGACATGTCGTAGGGGAGGGATTTGTGTCTGTCAGCTATATTGTAAAGCATTGTAACCAAGAACAATCATTTCCTTTTTTAGCCCAGCCTGGTTCAGCAAGCTATTATGGTGAGAGGAGAAAGGGGAACAGGGAAATATAAAAGCACAAAGGGACACAGAGGTATAGAAAATGCCAAGTATTCAGCAGCAAAAGGCCAAAAAACGCCAAATTATTAAGTCACACATGAGCAGACGAGGACGACTGACAGGCTAAAACCAAGGCAACATATAGACTTTCCATGTTAGGTGTCTGTTTAATATTTATCTTGCTCAATGAAGCAGAGATGGTGGCGCAGTACTCTGCTCACAGCTATATGGAATCATTTATAATCAATTACTTTCATCTGGGTCTGCGATAAAACAATGCATGAAGACAAGTTAGTAAAAAATGAAGCACTTCTTAGTGATGTATAATCGTTGCTGCATGGTCACATGTGCTTATCTGCTGAGATATCAGAAGTAGAAATGGAGAAATATTAAAATAAATTGAACAAGTTAAGGACCATTTGATCCATGTAAAGGCGAAACAGTAGTGCAAACTGTTTTTTATCATGTTATTTCTTCATCTCCTTGTTTATAATTTTGTCAACACTCTTTTTAGTAATTCAGGCAACTCTGTAGTCTGAGTCCTCTTAACTTATACGCAGACATACACCATGAGAAATGTGGTGTTTATCATCGTTTTTAGTCCTAACCAATCACTGAGCTAAATTTTATTCTTTTTCCTGATTGGTTAGCAGCTGCTTCTGTGAATATCACCACATATTTTGTTACGTTTCCATTGCAACTCGATTCCATTCTAGCCATCCATTATCTGCACGTTTTAGGGTAGCTGGAGCCTATACCAGCAATGACTGGGTGAGAGACGAGGGACACTCTGAACCAATCACCGATCCATCAAAGGGCAACAGGCACACACACATTCAGTCTTGAGGGTAATTTTGAAGAACCAATCAACTTAACGTGCACATTTTTGGACAATGAGAGGAAACTGGAGAAAGCAAACTAAAGAAAGTCAGAATGATTTTATTTTTTATTCCTCACCCATAGCACTGAGTCCACCCGGACCAGCTTAGTTAAAGCTTTGAGCTACATTTAATTTTTTCAGACCGGTACAAAAGAATCTATGAAATTAAAATGATTTGAATGTTTTTATTCCACAGTTATGTTCCCAGTGCAGCTTATGTTGGATTAAAGTGTGCCCAACATAAACATTAGCTCTTGCTGCTTATGGAGGTGTCTTCCTCTGAGGGAAATCCTAAGAAAATTTCAATTTACACCAATTTACAGTTTTATAACAGTGATTTAATGAAAGGAAAGTCTTGATAAATAATATTTGGCATTTAATTCCCATGGCTCTACCTTCCTAATAATGCAACACAAAATACACCCAAAATACTGCAAAAATTACAACAATCAACTGTAGATATATTTTAGTCGGTTTCTTTGTGCATTTTGGTTATCTAAGCATTTTAACTTGAGGGGTTTATTGTTTCAGCTGCATGGTGTATCAAATCCCCTCATAAGAGCGCTTCCTGAGGACAAGATGAGGGAGAGCTCCTTTCACTGTCAGACATTTGCTGCATGGATCTCAGTGGTTTGAGCTGAAAATCCAAAGATTACTAATAACAAATTGATAAAATAGTGAAACGGGCAAAGTACGGAACAGAAATCACACCGAGCGCTTCCAACATCCGATGAAACATCACCTTGGCCTAAAGACTTAAAGCCCTGACTGAGAAATATAGATAAAAGGTGAGTTAGATGGTCACGCAAAGAAACAGAAGAACTATTCTGCAGTTTAAACATCTCATTAATCATCTTTTGATGACTGAATCATAGATGTGAGATGTAGCTGAACAATCTAAAACTATAATTACTGAATAAAAATGATACCCTCATTGTTTATCCATCCATTTTAGTTGTTTGTAATTCAAGAAATCCACAGGGAAATATGTGTAAAAACATTACTGAGTCACAGAAAAACTACAGGTATCTGTGAGTCTAATGATCGTAATTCTGCTAATACAGCTTTTCCTTTTATGAGGATCATAAGATCGATGTTTCTTCCCTTATAACAGATTTAAGTTAAACGCCAAAAATGCATAAAATGTTTGTTTGAAAACTTATATTAAAAGCAAAAATTAGGGAATATAAAAATGAAAGTTACAGTCTGTAATTTTAGAAAACACTGAGGTCAGTATAACATCATTTGTCGGTTTGCTGACTGAATAAGAGCAGTTTGATGATCACATGTTTGTCTTTAGATCATAGTGAGGATAAAATTAAAAACATGTTTTCACCCACACACGTGCACGGCCTTATTATAATTTTGTTTTTCCACACACACCTTATAACCCTGTTCTGAGGTGCGTCTTCAGAGCGACTCATTTTGGTGCTGTCTCTTTAAATGTGAATGAGGCATGTTAAGCCCCGCCCCCCTCTAGGTCACAGGAAGTCTACCCTGTTCCGCCATATTTGCAGCTTGATAGCAGCGATACGCTAATCTCTCAGAAGAGAAAAATTTTATTGTTAAATTTAATATAAATGTCAACGTATCAGATTCACCACATTGATTACCCGGAAGTCCACAACTTTATACATACACAACCTTATTTGACAGATCCACAGTAAATATGTGACGTAATAAATAAATGTAATAGAGAATAGAAAAACTTAAACAGACTAAAAAATATGACCACAAAGAAAGTAAAGATATACACGCAGCATCAGGAGGGAATAAATTGACATTTTCTGCATTCATAAACACTTAAAGTGCACAAAAACATGTATTTAAGGGCTAAAAAGTGGATTTTTCATTATATGTCTCCTTTAACGTTTCCACTCGCTGTGTTTTTCCTTCTTTATTTTCTTCATATTACACCCTCTTCATCTTCTAAAAAAAGAGGAAATTGGTCATCTAACTGAACTGATGAACAGGTTGTTACAGCCATGTTGGTAGACGTGCAACATCTGCATTAACTAGAGAAAAAGGGCGACGGCATGCAGCTTTTTTGATAAAACGAAGCTCTTCCTCTGAGCAGTTTGCGCACATGGTTTTGCTCTGTGGTGATGACCACTCTTGCTCAGTAAAATATCCCATCTCTCCTCTCTCTCAGATACAGCTGGTGATCCATCACCACAGAAACAGACTTCTCTCACTGCACCGCATCTATCAAGCTATCAACAAGCAGAAACAAAATCTGCTTTTTTTTCTTTCTTTTTTTTTTACATCAAAATCAAAAAACGTGTTGTTGTGGGTTATAAAATGTCAGACTGGGGAACACAAATGAACAGATTTCCCAGTTAAAGAAAAGAAATAAATTATGAAACTAACAGGAGTCACTGTGTCCAGCTCACAGATTCCTGGTGTGCCAGTATCAGATGCAATCCTGACCTCAATTAAGCTGTCTTTATTGGGTTTCTAAATGCCATTATGTGTGCAGATTGCCACGTAATTGCCACAAGTGTGTGTGTGTACACACATTTAGAAATGGGGAAACATGCAAAGCACACTTCATGGAGGTGAGAAAGAGCAAGGGGATTCATTTTCCTCAAACTTTCCAGCGAAGTTTCCGAGGAAAATGAAAGACTTCCTGAATCCAACCCACCCAAACAGCACACACAAACAAGAACATAGCGATGCACACAAGCACGTCCACATGCACTGCATAGAACGGGTGGTGGAGCCCAGCTCTTAAAAAATGCCACGTTCACCCACTCCGGCCCAGATCTGTGCAGAAAGATAAAAGTGCACAGTAATTTTGGGAGCATTAGTGCTCCTTTGGTTGGGTTTCTGCCGGCTTGCTGATAAAGCCAGAACACTTACAACAACATCCTCCCCTCCCTCTGACGCCCAGTCCACAGCTTTAAACACACCCCCTATTTATTCCAGCCATTCTTCTTCGTCTACAAGTAATAAATACACACCACACTGAATAACCACTTAATTAACCCACACAGGCGTCTTGATTTAATGACCAAAAACAAGGAGGGAAACATATCCATATCCATTATAAATGATAAGAAATGATCAGGACGTATTGTGATTCAGAAGGAAAAGCCTTTAAAGAAAAAGATAATTAAGCAGGAATGATGCATTTGTATTAAACACATGGTTAAGAGTTAGCAAAAGCTCATGGCAGTCATAAATATATAGCTGCAAGCAATCACTTTGAGGCAACAAAAACAGCAGTAATGAGTGAGCCTCTTATACGGAGGCTAGTTCATAAAACACAAAAGCGGCACTTGAGAAACAAAAGCTTGTGTTTGAGTTGAGTGTTTGTCGCCAAACAACACTTTTCATTTGACAAAAGCACCAACTCCCACACAGCTGCGAGCCAAACTCTCATCCAGCTCTCCATCCACTCTGCAAGCCATTCACTGCAAGCCAAAGAGCTTCACTGCCACTTACGCCGTGCACATAGTCATACACATGCACGTCACCCCCCCCTGCACCTCCACCACCTCCACCAGTGTGCCATTCAGCGTGCTGCTGGAAGGGAAAGAGGTAGCATGCAGGAGATTCAGGTTGCATTATTTGTGAGAGTAGATTTTAAAAAATGTAAATTGATATTTAAATCCAATTGGTTTAAAGGGAAAAAGAGTTTATATGGAAACTAAATCAATTAAAACATCAATTCCAGAATGTTTTAGTCTCCAATTTAAATGATTAAAAACAATGTAGCATCTTGCTTTTTGTTGTTTCTTTTAATGCTGACTGTAAAAAGTGGACTTTGCTTTCTGAAAGAGCACTAAGCATCCATTTTCAGAACTGCTGGAGCTTCTTCCAGCATAGGGAGGCACAGTACAGCCTGGACTGGTCCCAGTCCATCACAGGTTTTTAAATAACAAAATTCATTTAAATTTAGTCAAAATAAGTAAATTAAGGTTTTTTGTCATTTTGAAGTGCTTTAGATCGTTATTACTGTTTTTAAATCTTCCATTTCTTGCAGATTAGTTCTGACACATCCTAATACGTCTCCTAACACGTGACCTTTGACATGCAAAGAACACATAAAGGACAAAGATGAGTCTTCATGGAGAACAGAAATTATGTTTCTTTAGCTGCTTAAATCGACTTCATTTCCATCCAGGGCCTAATAAAATATGTTCCAAACAAAAACAAATTTAAATAAATGCAAAGTCAGCGTCACACCTGGCAGTGAAACATTTCTGTGTTAATTTGCAACAGAACTGTATCATGATGGGAGAAGTTGGCAGAGATCTATTAAATATGTACACGGGATAAATGATCTAGGGAATATCGCAAACCACTGTGATGGACTGGTGACCTGTTCAGGGTGCACCCAGTGATTGCTGGGATAGGCACCTGCGACCCTTCATTGGAACAAGCGGAGCATAAAACTAATGAATGAATGGAAAATGTGCAAACTTAAGATTTCACCACACAGTATCTGTGAAAGAGTAAAATATCTCCACTTTTATGTGTGCATAAAAGCTAAAAATCCATGTTTAATGGAGCTTTAAGCTTTTAAAAAAGAAGTGGAAGTCAGTTCAGAGGAGGTTTTCACTCCCACAGGAAACTGGGAAAAAACCATTAAAAACCTCTAACTGGGGTCTTTGAAAGTAAAAAGACATTTTAAAGAAATTCTTTGTGGAAAATTTGGACACATTGATCTTCAGTTTAAAGAGGAGATGAGCGTCTTATGATCACACATTGGACCAATAAAACTGAATAAAGCATCTGAGAGCTAATCTGTTGTGATTCAGATGCTTTATTTAGCAAAGCAATAGCAAAATATATTCATTATTTACCAGCGGAGCTCTAAAATCCTGGTCTATGTGTTGTGTCATCCATCAGGCTTAACACTTCATTGCTAATATATTATTTCCTGTTAGTTTTCATTTAATACCACATAAGTGCCCCACTTTTCTATAAAAACAGGGTTAAAAGTTCTCAAGTCTTCAAGTAAATATACAGCTGTTATTCTATAACATTAACTTTGTGACAGTGATGGTGATTTTTTTTTATAAACCTTATAAATATAAATAAAAGCAAACAGCAGAAATACCCAAAAATCAAGAAGCAAAGATTTAATTTTTTTTTCATTTTTTCCTGACAGGACAGCAGTGCTGCTTTTATAATTCAGCTTTCTGGGTGGATTAGCAACCCACTCCTCTAAAACCATGTCTCGTCTAAACACTCATATCTGCTCTCTCTCTCTCTCTCTCTCTCTCACACACACACACACACACACACACACACACACACACACACACACATGCACTCACCAGTCCTGAAGCAAAGAAAACAGCCAGCAGCGCGAGGCAGGTTCCCATGACGATCAGCAGCAGGAACACGATCAGAGGATGCTGCTGGCTCATTCTGTAGTACGACTCGTACAACCAGTCCTGGGGCTTCTCGCTCTCCACAAACACATCCCCCTGGAACCCGGGGCACCCATCTCCCAGGCTCTCAGGCCCCTCAGCCCCCTCGCCTCCATCGTTCTTCTCCAGCAAGTAGCGTCCGCGGGTCCACAGAGCCTCCTGCCACATGGGTAGGCGCCTCTGGATGGATGGTTCTGCTTTTGTTTTCCTCTTGCAGACAGAAAACACGTGCACGGGCAAGCTAAGGGGGTTTGCTCTCTCGCACCTCCTCCTCTCCTTTCTCTCCCCTGAACGTCTTCCCTTCTTCCTCTTATTTCTTTTAAAAAAGTTCACTCGTCTGTGAGGGATGGATGGACGGCTGAAAGGAGGAGCACCAACTTCCCAGCTCCCGCAGTTCCTCGTGCATCCTCTGCCGCGCTTTCTGTTTGAGGTGACAAACTGAGTCAGGACAGTGTGAAAACCAACCTTCCTCTTCCTCCTCCTCCTGTCAGAAAGGGCTGCTTAGACTCCAAGGAGGAAAGATGAGACTTCTGTTCTAGCTTCTCCTCCTATATGTGATGGAGAGCTGCTGAGAGGTCTGCGCTGAAGCTGCAGCGAGGCAACATGTTACTCTGCTGAGGTGCAGATGAGGACTGAGAGAGGGAGAGAGTGTGTTTAACTGGGAGGGAAGAGAAAAGAGTGAGAGGCTGTGCAAATGGTGGTGAGAGAGCTCATGCAGAAAGTGTGTGTGTTGTGGAGATGTGAGAATATGTGTGAGATTAGCAAATATGGAGAGAGTTGTCCTGTGACTCAGGACTGTGAAGCTACTGCACAGAAAAAGGAAGTGGCTCGAGAGATTAAGACGAGATAAGAAAAGAAGAAAAAGCTGCGTGGTGTCATCACGAGTGTGTGTGTGTGTGTGTGAAGCAGAGAGAAAGTGAGTGAGAAGGGCTGTGACAGCTGTGCTAAACCAAGAGGAGAAGCAAAGTGTGGAGGGAACACGAATGAAATGCCACCCCAGCAGCCAACGACATAAAAAGATGGGTAAGAAATACTCTCTCTCTCTCTCTCACACACACACACACACACACACACACACACACACACACACACACACACACACACACA
>JBAMIG010000018.1:5051837-5066544 GCA_037177335.1 Kiunga ballochi | reverse complement strand
TCCATCCATCCATCCATCCATCCATCCATCCATCCATCCATCCATCCATCCATCCATCCATCCGTCCTGACTAAAACACATAGTGCACACAGAACCTGGTAACATTGGATGGAAGAAATAATGTCATCTGAAACTGATTTAAAAGCCAAAGAGAAAAATGTGTTTTAAGAGACCATTTAAAATCCTGACATAAGATGGTTTTATGGGCTAAGCCATCTCCTCCCATTGTTTTGGAGGAACAACTAAAAGGCATGGTCACCTCTCGGCTTCCTCTTTATCTTTGTGACAGTTATCGATTGATCTGCTGACCTGAGAGATTGTGAGGGGGTTGAGACACTTTTTATTTTTGTTTCTTAAGCAGTAACTGAGAAAGCTACCCTAATATCTTAACTTTATCAGAAGCCTTTTGTTTGTGTACCAAACTAATCAATCCAACCCAATAGGTAGAGATCCTGACACACTGCAATCCTCTGACTGGCTAATCATAATCCTGTCCAGGGCCAGAGAGGTACCAGGACCAGTTCTGACAGAAGTATTCCCGGCCAGTACCATTACCTCCCATTGACAGTGATTCAGTTTTTCCATGGTTTCTGAGCCTTTGGCTTCAGAAGACTTTACAAAAATGTCCAATTTAAACATTGTTAGAATAAATAATTGTCTTAGTTAATAGTATAACCAACAAAGTGTTAGCCATCCGTCATACTTAGATGTTTAAATGATCACTAAGAGATAAATATCTCACAGGAGCAGAACATTACTATTATTCCCCATAGACAGTGTACAGCCTTCTTCAGGGAAAAATAATAAACCTGTTAAACCTTTGGACATGCACGACTCATCTCTGTCAGCTGCTGTGATATGAAATGAACAACCCACCTGATGTCAGTCTGTAACAGTAAAGCCCTTTCAGATGAGACCTATGTGACATTAATGACTTCATCAGTCAGCTGAAATGATAGCATTCAGTCATATTAATGTTACTCTTACACCAGACTTTAAGTGAAAGCAATATTTTAGAGATAAGTAAATGCTTAGATGTGTTTAGATACGAGCACAGGAGCATCATATTGATGACTGATCAGCTCAGATGTTGCCTGTGCCTGCCTTATGGAAGCAGCTCTCAGTGTGGGTACAAGAAGCAGACACTCCTTACCTTTAAATAAAGCTTAAAACCTTCCTTTTTAGCAAATCTTAGGATATTTTATCCATCCATGTAGTTATTCTTCTCTGTTGTGGTTATCTAATTTCTCTTTGCTTTGTTCAGTTATTGACTGAAGCGGTTTTTATACATTAAAACCACGACGGCGGGAGCTTTAAGGTTAGTCTCCTACACAAACAAACACAGCCTCAGAGGTATTTATGCCTTTATGAAGGTTTCTACCAAAGGCGTGCTCTGCTTCCATAACGCAGTTTTTATGTGGAGACATAGAGACACTCACAAAACAAACAAACAAACAAAGCCACAATGCGTTGCCTTCGGAGCAGATGTAATGTGTTGACTAGATGCTGACTGGCCAAAAGTTTGTTTGAGGAGGGATGACGGCAGCAATTTCATAACAAAGAGGACAAAACAATGAAAAAAAGCAACAAAAAAGGAAGAAAATACAGTTGTTGCATTAGACAGTCGTCATCATGCAGAAACACATCACAAAGTTATTTCTTTTGTTCAGATTTCTGCAAGTTTCCCACAACAATGGCAATCTATATTTTATCCCTAAAATACTCATTTATTCCATGCACCACAAACTAATGCATGATTATTGCACTTATAGACTTACAGTAATAAAAACTGTTGACATTTTACTGCTTTTTATGCATCTTAACAAAACAAAATGCCAACCTGATACCTGCTCAGTATCATTTCCATCACTCAGCTCGTCATTAAGGCCAAATCGGCTGAAGCTGCATCTGTTTGCTGAGAAGCGATGTTGCATTTTTAATTTATCCTTATAGACGTCTTTACAAAGAGGCATTTTTTTTACTTGATAATTCCTTACTACAAATTAAATACATGGGTAAAACCAGCATCTTCATCTGCAATGAAGTCAAAAGAATCCATCCGTGCATGGACATTAGTTTATATTGAGGCTCTGTAGGGACTCTGAAGGGAGACACGCTCTTGGTGTCACTAACCTCCTGCATGTATGATTCAGCTTTTTGGGTGAATAAAAGTCCAAGTATTTACTTAATAAACAGGAAAGACTCCAGCAAGATAAACCGTCTGACTGACGCTAAGAGTCACACATTGTAATAACCCAGATTCTTCTTGACAAGCTGATAGCTGCATGACATGAAGTGTGATGCATTTACAGCCGCTCGGTGTTGCTCATTCTGTCTTGTGTAACTGCGAGTCTGTCCCGACGGCTTTGTGACCCCTGAAGAAATTGCTGTGATTTTATGTTTCATTGTCACATTAAATCTGCCTTCTGGTGGTAAGAGAGGCCTCTGACAAACGTGGGATGATGTCTTAACGTGTAGATTGGTGTTAATGTCTGTTTTATCATATCATATTGGAACATAAAATATGCCTCTTCCTCGTCTGGCTGGGGGGAAAAAAGTGTGTGTAGCCTTAATCTAATTAGCTTTGCCTTTGTACACAAAGAAAAGATTAATGGACTCTGCAGAGCTCCGTGCACAAGACTGTGAAGCAGTGTACGCTTGTGTGTCTTTGTGCAAATGAGACTTGAACTGTGTGCAGTTTTAATTTATTTAACTTTACGCTTCGGGCTTCAGTGATGTTATTCAAATAAGGGGAATCCCTTTCGTCATAAACGGTGACAAATGTGTGAAAAGGCGAGATAGAGGAGAAGATGCATGCCCATTCATGGATTCAAACTTATCCTGACAAACAAAACAACTGTTTTTACAATGTCTGGAAAGCACATCAACAGTGTGTGTGTGTGTGTGTGTGTTCATGGTGCTATTAATGGGGTTTTCTGTATAAGCTTTTATACTCCATCACATTAGCAACAGGTTTGGCTGTGCTGACCACCTGCTACCCACTTCGCACACGCCCCACGCACACACTTCCAGAGCTAAAAGCAGTGACAGAATGAGAACACAGTGAGGAAGAAGGGCCTTAATATACCAATTCTGTGTTTACACCCTCCACTATACAGATAGTGTCAGGATAGAGGACAAAACAATGCAAACTGATGGGGCGAGGGCATAGAGGTGAGATGCCTTCATGTGCTGTGGGAGATCTTGCTACTTTTGAAGAAGCAAAAGGCCTGATAGTTTCTTCATGCAAATTTCTGCAGAAATGTATGCAGATTTTAAGACATTCACATGACTTTGTGAAGCAAATGTAGATATAGCTAAGAATTAAAACAGTATAAAGTTGTTGTTTTCGGGGCCGTGAAGGGACGGACACACACGTGGACTGGAGACTCACAAAAAGATACTTTTAATTCCAAAAATCACTGGAAACTGCAAGACACTCTGGCAGGGAACACAGGGAGCCAGCAAACTAAATACACTGGAAAAACGAGACACAGGTGAAACACATGAGGGTAATCAGGAGGTTGATAGGAGGGGAAGACACACGAGGGAGGGCCAGACGAGACACCTGAAGAAAAAAAACAGAAGAATCAGTAAATAACCAAAACCACAAAAAACAACATAAGAAAAGGAAAAACCCAGGACCAGGGTCATATTATCCTGACATTTGGAAGAAATCCAGAGTTGCTAGGATCATTTCTTGCTGAGAAACATTTTAAAACCCTTTTTATTGAATTTCTGTGTTTGGTGATGGAATCTGGACACTAACTACATGATGTATGACACATTGCTACACATCTATGCCCGCCAACAAACTTTAGCTTGGTATGCTAACAGGCTAGTTTGGATGCCAGCTACTTTAACTCCTATAAAAAAAAAAATTAAGTTAATTCACATTAATAGTTTGTCTTAATAGTTGTTGTTAAAGTCACATCAGTGCAGGAATGTAAACGCTGACCCACATGAGCCATTGAACAGAGTAATATTGCTACCTAGCTAAGCTAAAAGCAAAGCTGAAAAACGTTCACATTCTGCCAGTTCAGCACAAAAGAAAGAAACGGTGTCATTGGGTGCTAAATATTTTATTTTGTTCACCAGCTCCATGCTTATTTTTTTTTTTGTGTGTGTGTGTGTGTGTGTGTGTGTGTGTGTGTGTGTGTGTGTTTCTAGTGCTTTTATTAATGTTTTTTTTATTATCATAAAGCTGTTTCCTTGATATTCAGCAAAGTTTGTGAATTTGTCATATTTCCCTGCTTGTGTAAAATATCAGTGAGACCTTTTCTTCCAGGAAGATAACAGATATCTGCTGGAGGTATAAAATTGTCTTTTATAAGTTCAGGAAACTCCTTGGACATATTTAGCAAATATGTTTGAGCGAATAAAAAATTAAATTGGTGGAAATCTAAACAGTGTTTCTTTGAAATAGTTTGAAATAGTTTCTAATTGGCTTCAGACCCCTGTGGTTTTTGGTCCAGCAGCTTCTTGTGGCTTTGACAGTCCTACATTCCTTAAATTCAGGATATTGTTATTACTTTTACCGGTGATTGATTAAAATCTCCATGCTGCTGCTTATTAATCAATCATTAAATCATTAAACCACTAGATATGCTTGTGAAAAGATCTAATTTCAATGGAAACACTGGTCCACTGACCTGAGCTGCTGATTACAGGCACAGCTTTTTTATAGACAGCAAAGAAAACATTAAAGTAGCAGGTATAATACGATATTGGACTCACACCGACTTTGTGGTGGAGTAAAGGTCTTGTATGTGTGTATGTGTTGTATGTGTGTGTGTGTGTGTGTGGCAGAAACAAGCTCTCGTGCAGTATTGAATCATAGTTCAAAGGCAAAACATGCACTGCTTTTCTTCATCTTTGGCAATCAGACGATTCATTATAATGCATGAAGCTGGACTGCTGAGAGCAATTTGCAGATTGTCACTTTTTTAAAACAGAGAGCAGTGTGAAATCAGGAAGAACTACTGCTTCCTGCAATAATCTCTCTCTCTGTTGCAAAACAGGCATAATGCATTATGGATTTTGCTAAACAAGTGCATTAAAAACAGTTTAAACTGCTCTCAAATTCATTTCCTATTGAATTCATGAGTATGGAACTAGTCAAAATCAACCAAGGCTGTAGAAAAGGAAATCTTTAGATGAGTCTTGAATTTTTAATAATTATTGGATTTGAATGGGATGTGCAGCTGAGCTAAGACATTGATAATTACAGCCGGATGATGCTGTTCTCAAAATAAACCAAATTTTCCACCCTGATGGTAGAGAAGTGGGTTTCAGCTGCTAACAGTCCCTTTCCACCAAGCAGTGATTAAAACACGCTGAGATGACCTAGATAAGTACCAATCAAGGTGGGAAGTTGATGGAGAGAGACTAACTGGAGAAAGGGGAGACACCACCCACACTTCTGTATCCTCATTAACACAAACACTGTGGGATTAATTAAAAACTGCATGTCATGTTTTCTCAATCAAACATGGAGATTCAGCACACATAACAGGCTGTTCTGCTTTCAGTCCCTTGGCTAAATTTGCTATATTTGATAAATACACAATGCGTGTGGGAATGGACAAAATGCTAAACTAATCAGGCTTTTAATTGCATCTGATTGCAGTGGCTCTGGGGATTCTTAACAGGGCTTGTTAAGATGCTGTTTGGCTCTGTTTCTTCCTCCAGAAAGTCTTGAAGTGGATGCTCGATGAGTCTAAAGGCTCCCTGGATGAATACCCGAGCTTCGCACCAATAAACGCTCGTGACACTTATCTGTCCGAAGCTAAAACCCAACTGGAAAGCAAATGTACGGCCCCAAACTCTTAAAGTGAAATTCAAAGGAATAAAATCAGGGTGAGTGTCTGTGTGTAAATGAGTAAGTGCTCTGCAAAGCATTTTAAGTGATCAACATGACTGGAAAAGTGCTGTATAAGTCCAAAACCCTAATAAATGTGACCTCTGCTTCTGGATAATTTCAGTATCCAGAGGTAAGAATTTTACCTGTTCCAAACTGACCGAGGTTTGAAGAGATAATATCATTTATACGTCTTTGTCAAGGAGTTTAAAGATCTTTTAAATCCTTCAGCATTCTCTGCAAAGAAAGAGACACATGTGCAACATTCACCAGTGCTCCCTGAACACAAGCTAGCCATCACATTTCTCCAAGTGTTCATGGGAACATTGTTTCAAGTGAATAAACACTACCAAAAGATCCAAATTTAACTGGATGGATTTAATAGCCTGTAATTAACCAACTAAATGGCTCTAAAAACATTAGAGCCACGTGTTAAGAGCCATTGTTAACGTATAATATTAGCATAAAGAGCTTTAAACTTTTCTTAACTTCACTTGTTGATTTCCTGTTAGGTGAGAAGAAGATATAAAAAATTGTTATAAGATGTAATGGGATGTTGTTCTTCCCTGTATTTAATAGAAACAGGCACTTTTATACAACCAGACTGCAGTAAATGCTCAGAGAATAAGACTCAGCTGCTTCCACTTTGCTTGTTGAGAAGCTTTTTACATATCTGAGCTCTTTTTGTTGGAGCCGACCACCTTAAGACTACACGTCAGTGTTTCCTCTTAACCCTGCCCATGTTACCCAGCTTCACTGATCCATATGTCTCGCCTCCTCACAGGCTTTACAATTCAAACCCTGAATGTTTTGACCTATTTACACCTTCCCCAGCCAGCACTGGCGGTCATATCTGCTGGGGCCTCATATCCCAGAGGTTGGGAAAAATGAATGAAAGGGTTGTGAACATGTTCCTGATCTGGCCAGGCTGATGCACCACCAGCACAGACAGACAGTACAACTAATCCGGAACAAATCCGTCCCCGTTTGGAAAACCGAGGGCCAAATGTGACTGAACACAAGCAGCTGGATAAAGTCTGGCAATGAGGATTGGCGCCTCTATATTGGTTTCTGGGTTTAAGCTGCTCAAGACACCAGGGAGCTGGGTAATTTAGGCCAGCCTGGTGTCGGACAGCTTCTTCACAGTGCATGTGCACCTTCCAGTGGAAGAAAGTAGAATAACAGAATAAGTGATGGATAAACAGGGACAGAGCTACAACCAGTAAACATGTGAATTCAGGTTTAACTTCACCTGGACTTTACTCTGAGTTTCTGATTCATTTGCACTCTTCCTTTATGACTTAGTGCTGATAAAATCAGTGGTGGTTTTAACATGCACAACATAGAGAATGACAAGCAAAATGTTGTCTTTAATGCTGAATTTAATGTGCTTTTCACAAAATGCCCATAGAGCCACTTGTTCTGACACATGAAGTCTGTTTTGCTGAATCATTTCTTTCACTTTGCTTTATTTGACAAGCTGTTTGATTTCAGCAGATGTTTGTCAGACATCACAAAATGTAAAAAAAAAAAAAAAAAAAATTTCACCATGCTGTGTTTCAGCGTGAGGTCAGGATGTAAAGCTCATCATATAACAGGGATGCCGGAGTTCAGTCCTCAGGATCTGCTGTTGTTTGACTCACTTCAGTGGTTTAATGTCGGCAGATTTATTGTTCTGCTGTTGCTATGGTTTTGTCTAACTGGCCAAAATGAGACTCTGAAAGCAGTGGTTTTAAAATGAATAAAGCTCGGAGAGATTTGCTCCGCTTCCCCTAAACAGCAAATGTGGATCAGCATACAACACGGGTCAATCCACTGAATGGGAGCCACATGTTGCAAAGGGACAATGATGGTTCAGTCCTGTTACTGATACTCTATTTTACCTATAAAATGAGTAAAATGACTGAGTTTGTAAAAACATGACATATAAGCTCATAGCATCCTTGCTAATAGCACCAGGAGACTCAGCACAACCTAGAGATTCACCATAAATGTGAATTTTCAAAATGAGTAACTGATATTAATGCATTGTTTAGGTAACAGAACAGTTTGTTGAGATTGATCTTTTTAATCATATTTTTATTATAATCAAATATACAGAAAAATGAGTGAAAGAGGTTAGTTTTGGTCTCCTCGTGGTCTTCAGATGATCCAACTGATGCTGCTTTTGGGATGTTTCACATGAATCATGGTAATGTGTTAGGGTAACAGGACTAAATTGTGCATTTTTAACAAAAAAATACTGATTAGTTTTTAATAAAATACCTTTAAAGGATAGACGGAATATTAAAATACTCAGAAATGCAGAAAATAAATGTAGGATTTATGCATAATATTTTATTGAACAGTGTAACGCTACAGAGAGAGGGACAGGTGGAATATGCAGGGTTTCAGGTGTTCATTAAGCACTGTGATGGGATCATTGTGCAGGACACTCAGCTATGTAAGAACATGAATTTTATAAATCATTTTTATCTGCATTTATCCATAAAATGTCCTCGGGATGGAAATGGTACCCATTCCGTGCATATCTGTTTAACACTACATAATAATCAGCCAATCACATGCCAGTAACTTTGTGCATTGGGCATGCACACATGACTGGATTAAGCAATGAGCATCAGAACAGGACAGGTTTCAGTGATCTCGTAGATACCAGAAATGCTTTTCTGAGTATTTTAGAAACTAATTTTATGCATCTCTGGTCTACCGAAAACGGTTCATAAAAAGAAAAATATCCAGTGAGCACTAGTTACTTACACAATATTTTGTTTATGTCAGAGGTTAGAGGAGACTGGGCAGACTGGTTGTAGATTATCAAAACTGCCCTAACCACCGTCTTCAAACAGTACACATCTAAACACCCAACATGTCCCCAACCTGCTTAATAAGACTGGAAAATATTTGACCTGGTCAGATGAGTCTACACTTCATTACATTCACATGGTCTCATTTTTGCTTCTCTGTATGATTTTGTCCTCACCATTATGCAGCCAAACAAAAACCCCTTTGCTATAAAAATAAAAACCCATTAATCTACAAGCACACTCTAAAATGACTCCATTACAAGCAAAATCAAGTTTATGAAAGACAGTGAATAAATTATTCCTCAGCTACATAAATGCTGCTCTGATGAAAAGATGAATCCACATTGGTTTGTTGACTCTAAAGCGGCTAACAGAAGCAAATAAATGTGAATAAATAGAGAAAACAAAACCACACAGTTTGTTCTGAACTATTAGCTTTGGGTGGAGTAAAATCTGCTTTGCAGGCGTCTGCTGGGACAGCAGCATCATCGCTAGCTTAGCATTTTAAGAACTCTCCAAGATGCAAACTATAAACTAAATAAACTATAAGAAGTCTTTTCGTTTTATTCTTTCAGTTTTTATTTTAATTTTATACACTTCTACAATAAATTACCCTCAACATTGAACTAAGCTCAAAGTGTTTCCCAGATGGAGATGAAAACAACACAGACTGGCAGTTTTAAAATGTTTATTAAAAAATAAAATAGAAAAAAATATATTTACATAAAAATGTAAAAAAAAAAAGAAAAAAAAAGAAAAGGAAGAAGTAAACACAGGCCGGGCAGTGGTTCCCTCTGGCCACTAGTTACCACTGTGAGGGCCACTGCTCGCATGAATCAGCCGGGTAGTGAAAGTGTCTCCAAACAGCCACCGTCAGTTTAAAATCCCTCATCGTGCTTCAATGTGGGGAGATATTACAGATATACACACATGCATATGGCAAACCTCTGTGGTCCACACCACTCTCCATGCTTCCCGTTCACTTTTACGCCAAAGGAGTGAGAAAAATGAGTCGCAGCCCAGCGAGACCTTTAACCGGTTTTTACAACCATCATCATCATCATCATCATGGAGTGAGAGACGGTAAACATGGAGAAGTGGCGCCACCGGACCGCAGAGATGCAGATTTTAATCACAGATGTTCAAAAGAAACTGCATGAGAGTCTTTGCTGTGAAGAAACAGGCAACTCTAACCCTGCAGACCGCTCCTCCAGCAGCGATTTCATTCCAGGTTTCATATGGTTGCAGGTTGTGATCTCTAAAAACACTCGTGGGGTTCAGGCTGCACTAGCTCGCCAATTACATCCACTTTTTATCCAATTTATTTTTCAAGCCGAGATCGCATGTAGCTGAGAATTTAATGTATCATCTCATCTCCCCAAAATAGACTGAGAATGTCAAATGATAGATGGAGAGGTCCCCGAGATTTGTTTGTCTTTTTTTGGGGGGGAGGGTCAAATCATCCAATGTCAAAGAAACTTATGAGCTGCAGATGATGATTAACACAATCTACTTTGGTCGTCAGTCAAAACATAAGCTGTTGTACAACCGAAGTGAGGCCAGGTGTGGCTTTGACTGACAGATTAGAGTTGCCTTGCCTTCAAGAAAATAAAATAAACAAAAAACAAACAAAAAAACACCCAACATACATAAGTAGTTTTAACAGTGCAGAAGGTGTCTTAGTAAAAATAACAAAAACAAACATAAAAAAAAGGGGAAAATATTTGTTTGCCGACACTTTGGCCCCCTTTGAAGTGCACCTGCAGAGTGCAAGTCGCTCTCTGGGTGCACCTGCTTATGAATGCATCCGAATAAAAACCTGTCTCAAATCCTCACACACATTTTACTATTAGCACACACACTACACAGAGCCAGAGCCGCTGATCCTGCATTCCTTACACGTGAATGATAGATGTAAAAAACTAGACTTTGAAACATATCAGGGCCTTCATATGAATACAAATGTGGGGTGCTGGCTCGGTTCTGACAGCCAGTAACATCACTCTAGTCCAACAAGTCGTGTATGTAGATGTAAAAAGATCCCACATTGAAGAGCTGACAATAATTAGAGTAATCCACTTGCATAGTAATAACACCGGCATGTGTAGCGTTCTGGGCGAGTCACAGCCTTACGCAGTCGCCTCTGCGAATGCGTGTTTGTGTGGCATGGTGTGCTCGCGGAAAACCTTGTACACACACTCCACGTAAACAAAGAAAGGCATTGCAAACAATTAGCGGAAGTACCTGGCAATCAAATGTACACAAGATTCCTGAATGGAATCAAAATATAATTCCCTTTCATCAGGGTCCTTGGTTCAGGAAGAGACCCCCACCACCCCTCCTTTCCCTTTGTCCAGGACCAGAAAAAGGAAGAAAAAAAAAAACAACCTATCAGTCATAATCTTAAGTGTTGCTATACACTGATTTCCACAGCAAACACATGAGAAGATATCAGACCTGGAAGTGGCTTTCAGTCCTCTTAGCCTAATCTTGAGCTTCCAATTCAAGTTAGATCAGCTGAAGCTGAGGCGTCAACCCTCTTAAGAAGTGTAACAAGAAGAGACAAGCACAGAAATTAAACAAGAGCATGTAGGTTTACCGGAACAGGCTCTCTCAGGCCTAAACCCTTCATCACCTGGGGGCTTTTCTTTTATGTTGCCTCTATAGGAGAGAAAGAGCTACTGTCAGCTCTTCCCTCCCTGACAAAATATGGCGATAACATTCCCATAAAAGGGATGAACACATACAGAAATACACACAAACATCAAGTGGCACAGCTAAAGGCTTTCTGCTACCTTAGAGGCCAAATCAGGAGCCACATCCTTTCGTTAACGGTGCAATATCTGCTCCTCCACTTCTCTCCAACATGCCTAGGACAAACTGGACTGAGGGACAAAAGACTTCCACTGGGAATACATCATTCACCTCGTCCTTTATCACAAGACACACTAAGAAAAAAATAGAGGATGTGTCCCGGTAAAAGCTTTCCCTTTCTGCGATGGCTTCGCCTAATGAAAGAGATCGACACATCTAAAGAGCGGAGGGAGGAAGAGGAGACCCATCGCAATGTAAAGACGTACAGGCGCACGCAAAGGAACACCGACTGATGCTGCCCGGGCAAAGGTTTCGTAAACAAGACTTAAAATTCTACAAAAATAATCAGTATAAAATGCCTTTACATATACACACACAAAATTAAATAAGCAGTTACTTTAATTTCAAAAGGAGAAAATAACATTATTGCACACAGTGGAGAGAAAAATAAAGTTGTCTTAGTATAGTGAAAAAAAAAAAAACACAAACAAACAAACAAACAGTAACACCAAACCACAAGCAGCTTGGCTGCGAGGGTTAAGATGAGGTCGACTGAACTTGGCAATGTGATCACAGCCGAGTCCAACAAAAACACACATGAAACACTGAGGAGTGGAAAAAACACTGAACGTAACGCAGTGGAGAGAAAAACAAACGGAGATGAGAAAAGGTAGCAGGAGGAAGATGCTTTTTGCAGCTTCTCAGTGAAAACTGCTGGTCTCTGGTTGTCTGCCTGCACACCGTCCGTCTGCCTGCCTTCCACATGAATGCAGGCCTAAGGGCTTTGCAGCCAGAGAGGTGAAGGAGGAAAAATGAAAGGGGATAGGCTTCTATCTGCTGAGGCTAACCGGTAGGCTGTCCCTCTTCCTGCGTCGCCATGGGTTGCGGTGATATTGTGCGTGTGTGTGTCCGCGGTTAGGCAGGGCAGCGTTGTTGACCAGTGGTGGGTTGTGGAAAGCCTTCACGTTGAACTTTGCTCCGTTCTGGAGAAACGACATGATAGAAGATGTAAGGTTAATCTGCTGAGGCTGATGGTTACAGGCAACACATCCGTCCACCTTTTCTCCTCAGTGACATTTCTCTGGAGCACAGCATGTTAATAATAACAAATAATAAAAAGGAAATCTGGTGAAAAATCTCAGACATGATTCTGCAACACGGTTGTTTTATTTTCTCAGCCTTGATATTACTGCCGCTATGATGCAATGCCAGGGTGTTTGTTCAGACTATGCTGCACAGTGTGGCATTAGGTAAAGCTTTAAACCCACCGGCATCAGACACTGTTCCAACACCTCCTGCAGCTCTTTAATTCACACTTTGGCCGTATCGCATTTATTTGTAACCAAGCCTGCATTACACATTATTTAACTTACAGCAGCATAGATGAGCAGAAGAAGGCAGAGACATGAAGTTTTAAAGCAGTGACTCATCGTTCCTCAGCCCAATCAGATAACATGCAACATGAGCAAGCAACACTATAAAGCTCTTATCTGTCCATTTAATGCAGCATTATTCTCGTTCTATGATTATCCATCTACCTGATACGTGTAACCTGTAAAAACCTCTACAGACCAAACACCGCACCATCTGCAGAACATCAGCAATCACGGGAAACTATACCTTCCTCATCCTTCGCACTCATGTATGAAACATGACTATTGTTTTGGTTGCCTTTGTTTCGGGTCACCCTGAGGTTAAGTTTAATATCCTCAGCTCCTTGTTTACAACCTGTAACTATGACCCTAACATCCAGTATGAGATCTGTAATGTATCTCCAGCTATATATCGAACACAGTACTCCAGCTAGAATCTATTTACTATAACAAGCTAGCTGGTTGCCAGTGCAAAGACAAGGTTAAAAAGCAAGTATACTTCTGCCTGAACTACTGAGGTTGTTTGGAAAAACAGATTGACTGCTAAATAAATTAGCAATGAAAAGGCTCATTTCGTTACTTCTGCCGTTGCATTAGACGAGCTTCTTATGAAGATGTGACCAGCATGATCATCTCAGCTTTTATTCTAATTGGCCAAAAGTTTTTTTTTGTCTTGAAATACTGAAGTGTTTTCTAACAAAATAGTTTAATAAACATCAGTCATTCTCCAAGCAGATGTTGGACCATCAGGAGCAGCGTTACTGCTGACTGACCGTCAAATTCATGACAGTTATTTGCTTGTGTAATTTGTTACGCAAGTCAAAAAAAAAAAACAGCGCAGAATAGAAAGAATGAGCGAACAGGGGAACGGACAGAATGACAGAAAGTAAGAGAGGATGCACTAAACCTGGATGTGACACATGGTTGTCTTGATTGTGCATTTGAGTGTGTTTGCAGCATCCAGCGCCTACCTTGTGTGTGTGGCTGGAGTGGGGGCTGGGCGGAGGCTGGGGGCTGGAAGGGGCAGGGGCGTGAGCATGGGCTGGGGGGGGCATGTGGAAGAAGGGTGGGAGCCCAGTGTCCATACACACCTGTCTGCCAGGTATGGAGTGCATTGCAAGACTGCTGTGCAGTGAGACGCGAGCCTGGAGGACACAGGGGACAGGAACTACTTTTAATCCAAGGAATCATTTTTATAAAAAATTACTAATAATAATTCCATCAACACCAGATAATTGATCTTTCTCTTTTCATTTTATACCCCATTTCTACTTAACCCACAAAATCATTTCTGCTGTAGCTACTGTGCCTACCTGTGAACCTGGAGGAAGGAGCAGATGGTGTCCCCCAATGACATGTTTGCAGGTGCCCATGTTAAGGCCCGGTGGCAAAGCCAGGCTGAGGGGAGGGAAAGACGGGTATGTTGGCAGGGGTGGTGGAGGGAGGGGCAACGTAGAATCTGAGTCCTGGAAGATCAAAGAGAAGAAAGCTGTAAGCTCCTAATTATCCTATGAAACGCCGATGCAAACGGGGTGCAGCACAACCTGAGGTTACAAACAAACAGAGGGGTTACAAACAAACAGATGGGTTACAAACAAACAGAGAGGTTACAAACAAACAGATGGGTTACAAACAAACAGAGAGGTTACAAACAAACAGAGGGGTTACAAACAAACAGAGAGGTTACAAACAAACAGATGGGTTACAAACAAACAGAGAGGTTACAAACAAACAGAGGGGTTACAAACAAACAGAGAGGTTACAAACAAACAGAGGGGTTACAAACAAACAGAGGGGTTACAAACAAACAGATGGGTTACAAACAAACAGAGAGGTTACAAACAAACAGATGG
>JBAMIG010000018.1:5010910-5035198 GCA_037177335.1 Kiunga ballochi | reverse complement strand
ATGTTGCACTGAGAACCAAGACAAATTCCTACTGATGATAATCACCTGGCAATAAATCTGATTCTGATTCTGATATTTTAGGAGAAACAGTGAATTCATTTCTATTTAGGGTGGATCTCAAAAAGCAGCAAATGAATTTTGCTTAATGTGAAGACAAAAAAAACAAGTAATGACCAAACTGCTGTCTTTACTCTGAATACAGAGTCAGACTGGCCTGCACATGCACATTTAATGCACGTGTTTCAGTGCAGGCTTGCTGTCTAGCATAATTACTATCAGCACCCTGCAGTTTCTATGTCTATCAGTGATACCTTTTGCTATCATACTTCAAGCTAAACTATTATCAGTCAGAACAGCAAGAACCTTTTATACACTAGTGAAAGGGGGAGCAGAGTGCAAGGAGGAAGAGATTACTAGTGACATAGTGTGATTCTATTATCATGACACTACAATAGAAAATTAGCAGCTAGTGTACAGAGGCAGCCGTTTTCAGTCAAAACGCTGTGATTCAAACTGCTTATGGACCTAAGAAGAAATAGCACCACAATATAACAGGAAAGGAGCAAAATAGGAAGACAACTTTGATGAGTCGTTACTGACAGTAGTCCTGTTTAGTTGCTTTATCGCAGCGTTTAAATAATGAAAAACAGAACTCTAGACTCATTTTCCCCCATGAGAAATCCCATAAAAAGATTGAGGACCAACTATTTCCACAATCACACTGGTACCACCAGGTCAGACCTCTTTTGCTTCCTGTCTTAGTTCTTTGTAACATAGATTCAACAAGGTTGATTTGGCTCCATATCGTCTCATGAGATGATGAAAATCTCCTGTTCCTACCACATCCCAAGCTGGCTAGTAGGTCTGGCTGTTACAGCAAACTCATTGCTACATTTATAAAACCAGTTGGAGATGGTTTGAGCCTTGTGGAAGTATCTATCAGAAGACTGTACACTGTGATCTTATGTCAGCATTAATGCTCATATAGACTGTGTTTACATGGTCCCACTGAGCCAGTGTTTCTCCGTTCTGGTCCCCCTGCTCTGCATGCTTTACAATTCAATAAATGTCTCGTTAACAAGCTGCAAAGAATGTCATGAGCAGGTTAATGGATTTGAGTCAGGTGTGTTGGGTAGAAACATGCGTAAGACATGCAGGGCAGGGGGCCTGAGGAGCAAAATAGGACCAATGTGTGCCATGAAAACACCCCCACAGCATCACACCACTGTTCATGCAGAATGGATCCATGTTTTTATTTTGTTCATGCTAAATTCTGATCTGATGAATTTTCCTGTTTTTACCTGGAGCCAATAAGCTTCAAAATCCAACACATTGTGGGTTCAAAGGTGATTTTCTACATGCATTGGTTGTAACCTGTAATTATATGAGTTCTTATTGCCTCTCAACAAAATCAGTGATGCATTTCAGACAGCTGTTGCACACAGGATAGTCTCTCCTTTTCAGACCAGTCTATGTAAATAGGAGATCAGCAGCTTCTGAAATACTCAGACCAACTCACATTTAAGTTCACTTCCACAATGCCAATAATCGTCACATTTTTTGCTGACTCATGAATCTTTAAATTAATGCAGGTCATCCTTTCCATCGTGGCTGGGCACATTGGATTTCATTATTTGGGTTTTGTGCAGAGAAATGGCCTCCTGCTTTTCAACATGCTGCTGTTTTTCCTCACTATAGCGGTCCTCCTCAGGGTAAAGGCATCACACTGCTAGCGTGTGCGCTTCACGAGTCTCTCACATCTTAAGTTTAAACACTGTAAACTAGTTTCTGGCTCGTGTCGGCGCATTTAGAGCAGTATATGAAACGTCTTTTCAGAACGAGCTTCTTATTCTGCATTTAATCCTCATCACGAATTCAGCACTGACAAGTCGCAAGAGGACGCGGCTTCTTTAGTAAAAATAAGCTACATCTTTCCATGCACACTGCTTTTTCTTGTTCTAAGATTCAGCAGCACTGCTTCAGGAAAGAGTTGAGAAATCTGCATATGAGTAGCTCCAAATGAGGCTCCAAACCAGAACGAATGCTATGTCAAAAAACATTCACAGATCCTTGTAGCTAATTGCTAACTCGGATTCTCAAAGGTAGGTGGACAAAAGCTAAGGCACGTTAGGCAGCTAAAAATCTGTTTGTGCTACTAATAGTGGAGACCTGTGTATTAAAATAACCTGACAATAACTAAGCCAAATGGCAAGATTAAATAACAAATGACTTAGAAATTAATTAATTAATTCCACAAATAATAAAAATATTACTATATTATTATTTTTATTATATTATTATTAATAATAATAATATGAATAATATATTTATTATTATAATAAATTATTATTATTAATAATAAATTGTTATTATAACAGTTTATTTACATAGTTTTCACATTTATTAATAATTATAATTATTAATTAATTAAAAAATATTATTATTATTATTATAAATTTTTAAATTCACTACCCGTGTTCTTAAGCAGCTCTCCATCAACACTGAGACACATATTTTATTTATATAAACAACCAAAAGCTTCTGATCTGTGGACTGTTGATGTAAGAGACCTACCTCTGGGGATCTTGTAACCAGTCTCCCCAGGCTTTCTCAGGTTCCTCAGGATGTGGTCAGAGTGTAAATTTATCAGCCAGCCGACCAACCACAACACAGACCCTGGGGACAAATCCAAAGCTGCTTTACCAAAAGCGTTTCACGAGCTCAAGATGAACAGGACAGCTGTACTGTGAATAACATTTCAGCAGCTTGATCAATAAACAAGTGACATGATGTTAAAAGGTATCGATGCTGAAAGATGCTGGAGTTTTCCACCACTGTGGTGGTGCTGGGTTAGAATGCATCTAACTGCAATTCCACCTTAAATGTGTTAAAACCATGAAGCAGATGTGTGTGTGAGATCATCATCAACAATGTCATTAAGATTGCATCTGACAATATTACAAGTCATAAGGTCATTAAAAAAAACACAAAAATTGATTAAATGTGTAAACTATGTCAATAAACTGTTATTTTCTATCATCCAGCCTTATGTTTATTCACAGCTTTTTATTGAGCTGTTACCATGGTGACCAATTAGCACTTTAACAAGAACAAAGCCATTATTCCTATCTTACATCTGCACAATTACAGTCGTTTCTCCTCAGATTTACTCTTCATCATACTATTCTTCCATCCTACAACCAAACACACATTTTTGCTAAAGAAAATATTTTAATTAAACAGAACTTTGCTGTCTTTATTTCTTCTGAAGTGTTTATCCTCCTAAAATAATATGTATAATATTTACATCTAGAGTTGTTATAATTTGTTGACCAGATCTTAATGATTAGTCAGACTGCACAGTTTCTGAATGGGGTTAAAGTTTTCTGTGGTGACCATGAATAATGGGGAATGAAACTAATGGGCATCCATATACGTTCTTCTTTCATAAACATACTTTTAAGTCTATTTTTAAATTATCTCTTGCTACTGTCTATTATTTTGTTTAATTGCATGTACCATTTTCCTGCTGTTCTTGAGCTGTGCATTGCAACACTATAATTTCCCCATTGTGGGACTAATAAAGGCATCTTATCTTATCTTATATTAAATAAATAAAAAAATAAACCTCAGATTGTAGACTGTCCTCTGATGGCTGCATCTCTTCTTATTTTGATGCTCCCATCACCTTGGAACAAGTTAAGATGGACTCAAACCACATGACCTTCTGTTGAGAGTCCAATCTTTCTGCTCCCAAGCAAACTGAAGCCTTTATCTCTGGTTATCCTCACTGATTAGAGCTTTTCTTAAGGACACAACGCTGTTTAGACCTAAACCAAATGTGATTTTCAGCCAATTCTACATGTGGAAATGCTTTTATTTTCATTATATGATGATGATAATCCATGCAGTATTTATCCAGTGGGAAGCTGGGAGGCTCTTAACACATTTTCTGTGACTTTAATTTTTTTGTAAAGTGGGGGTGCAATTAAATATCTGTTTCTAAAACATGCAGACAATGATACTAAGCACTTACCAATGACAAAGCATGGATGTGTAACCCAGTATGCAGGGTACTCAGCATAATGGCTCAGGTATCTGACTTGCATAAAACCATTATAGGTGCAGAAAATACAGGCCAGGAAAAACGACAGGAACGGTGTTGCTTTCCCACCTCTGATTAAAAACGGATAAATGAGGGCTCTGCACCAAAGATAGAAAAAGAGAAGAAGAAAAAAAGCAAAACTGTGTCTCTTTTTTTTTATCCCTCCACAATTATATATAATACAAGGCTGGTTTTGAATACAGTAAATAGTGAGATATTAGTTAGCTTGCATTTAATGGAGATTTACAACACTTCCAACAACATTTAATACTCCCATCCATCATAACCTTACCTACCTTTGGACATAATGGCAAAGAAACATTGTAATGAGAAGCTGGTTTGGTAGTCGGGACGTTTTGGAGGAGGATGTCCAAACGACCAAACACAAAGGCAACAACAAGGAGGGCAACTCCTGAACGAACCAGGCAAACTTCACGTTAACTGGAAATCCATACTTGCTCGTAGCATATCGTCCGTACGGGACGTTTTCAAAAAGCAAGCTGATAAAAGAGCAGGCTGCCATAAAAACCATGAAGTAAGCCATGCAGTCCAAAATGTACAACTCCTCTTTCTCCGAGTGGAAAATAAAGGAAAGGAGCGCATCCATTCCGGTGAAAGGGTTTAATGTTTCCGAGTTACAAAGGCTAAAACAGAGTAATTGTAATGTATTTACTATCTATATGCTGATTCACATGCTCACGTTCTTATACGCTGCAAACTCTCCATATGGACGCAACTGGCCAATCAGGTTTTGAACAATTACACAACAGATTTTTTTAACCAATCAAACAGCTCGTTTTTACATTGACGCAATTCAACTTCCTGACGCGTCTGACATAACTGATAAATATTAAATAAAGGCTGACATGTTCTTTTATCCCACGGCAATTTTTGTCTTTTGTTTGTGTATCTGTTATCCCCACTTTATTTTATTTCATAGTCCAACCAGATATTGTACATATTCATAGTATTTGTATTTTATTGTGATTTTATAAAAAAAATTCAACTGGGGTTGCTTTAAATGTGCTATATACATAAAATTTGATTGAATTTCAATAAAACTATTAGTTTTCTTTCAGACGGATTGCTTAATTCAATCAGTGCCACACCCTTAACTCCATACCGTTGCAGTTTTTTTTTAGAATATAATGATTTATTGTCAAATGCTATCCACAAAATCTTTTAAAATGGCAATTGAGTATTTTCTTTAATCCAACGCAACCATTATTCCTTCTGTTGCTTCTATTATTGCAAAAAATGTTAAACTCTTTGCTCTAAATCCAAATAGACTTTTTTAGGCTCTTACTAAAAGGTTTTTAAAATATTTTTTTTATAATTGTGGCATGTGGTAATTGTGTTAGATAATAAATAACAAAAATAGCTAAAGTCATGCCAGTCTAATTTGGGTATTGAGTGCTGCCAAGAGAATGTATTTAAGTATCCCAAAACATATAGGTCAATAAGAAGTAATGTGTATTGAAGGTTCACCCACCCAAAAATAAAAAGAAAACAGATTTTTTTTAATTAGCTGCGTTAAATTATTTTTAGGGTTCAGTTTAAAACGTCAGAGCGGATAAATCTTTCAGGCAAAATTTCCAGTCACCTCCAAAGGGTCCTAATTCACGTGCGTCAGAGCCAGCACGCTCTGCTCGGATTTACACAGCAACGCTGTTCATCTTTAAACTCCCACCAACATCACAGTCTATCCGGGTTTTGGTGCTTTCTTTCGGGTCCAGTCATCACGTTTTTCCGCAGACTTTTCTCCAGGGTTGTTTGCTGTTCCAACATGGGGAAAAGAAGCAGACAGAGGCAGAACAAACAGAATGGTGGCAGGGACGACAGAGACAACGCTGCAAGTCACATTTCTTCTTCAGCAACTTTTGCTAATATTATTACCTTAGCCAGGCTACCTAATAACTATTATTTATATGTATATAGGTGTTGGTAGCCGACTGCAGGACTATTTAAAGCTGGCCGTATTCAGTAAATTTTGTGCAGACCTACTGCTCAGATTGAATCATCATGATTGTGTTCTGTTAGCTACTGGTGTTACAACAGAATCGTGATCCACCAGAATCTGTGTCCACGTGAGGCGCTTGCTTCCATTTCTCTACGAATAAGTATTAAAAGATAAGCAAGGTCTTGAACACGCATGAATAAAAGTACTAAGGACCTTTTTTAAAAGCTGTTTTGAAATCTAATATTTGAAATCATGTCACTCGTCTGACCCTCACATAGCCAGCATCACATACGTCACAATTTCTGATCGCCAACACTTGATTTATTCACTCTAATGAACTCTGATTACAATTTCCCCACAGAGGGACCCATAAAGGTTTTCTCACTAACTTTATTTTTTTAATTATTTTTTTTTTAGCTTTAATCCTCTAGTAAAACATATTATTATGGAACAAGATGTGGTCTCGCTCCCTCTGTGGTCACAGATTCTAATGGGTCGTAGATTTTGTTGTAACACTAGTTACATCTGTGCGATTATTGTACATGTACGTTCACTGTGCAGTAATGCAGACTTGTTTGTGTATTCATACCGAGATGCTGACATCAAACAAGGACAAAGGTGTAATATCTCTAATATTTCAGGGCTGGGGAGCTGGCTATGCTGACATAGTCAAGGAGAACAAGCTGTTTGAGCATTACTACAAGGAACAGGGCCTGGTACCTGAGGAAGAGTTTGAACAATTTATGGAGGCAATGAGGGAACCATTACCAGCAACTATACGCATAACTGGATACAAGAGGTGAACTGGACAGACTGATAACCTGGAAAATCAAATTTTATGTTTATAGGCTACTCAACACAATGTACTATACAGTGTACATACATGTTCATTTATGTACTCCTTTTTTTTTTCTTACTTCACGGTCTTTTTGTACTTTATGTACCATGTTCCAGTCATGCCAAAGAGATCCTCCACTGTCTGAAGGAAAAATACTTCAAAGATATCCAGGAGCTAGAAATTGATGGTCAAAAGATTGAAGCTCCACAGCCTCTCAGCTGGTAATGCAATACCTGGTTTATCCCAAGACTAAACAGATTTGAATAGAAAATAAGTGCAGACTGTATGTGTGTGTCTTCTCTCCAGGTATCCCGATGAGCAGGCCTGGCACACTAACATGAGCAGGAAGATCATTAGAAAATCTCCCCTGCTGGAGAAATTTCACCAGTTTCTTGTTAGCGAGACAGAGTCTGTGAGTAAACCACAATACAAAATTAACATTTTAAAAAATATAAACCAGATTTGTATGACATTCAACATCTTTCAGCTTCTCTTGAGCATCAACTAGCAATAACAAAGAAATTCAGGGAAGCCACACTTGGATTTATCTTCAGTTTATCTTTAGTAAACGTAGCCTTTCCCTCATTGTCTTTAATTATCAGTGATTTTCTAAGGTATTTAGATCTGAATTGGTGAGATTTTTGCTGTGCTGACTGGTCAAGCTCTTCAACATGCGCTTTGATGGTTTCTATTTTAGTGTAAAGTGGCTGAGATGGAAAAACAATTCCTAAAAAAGTCTACCTATCTGCTGGTAATCATAAATAGTAAATCAATAATTTGACACCTGCTACTAATCGATAAGCCACCAGTTTGAAACGTGTTGTGGCACTTTCTGTCATTTACGCATTGGATGAGAAGAATAATTAGCCTGTATGATATGTGGATCGATACGATTTTTTCAGTACCAACATTTATATATAAACTAGGCCTATGCATTCTCCCCAACAGCCAGGCGTATGTCCCTATGAGCCCCCAATCCTCAATACAACCCAATACAAATTTTGGATTATCAGGTCATACCAAATAAATTAGTTAAATTAGCAAATTTAATTTTATTTTACCTATAAAAAATAAGTTCTTTGGATTTTTCAAATAAAAATATTGACAGAGCATATTGTTTTCTTCCTTCAACCAATGCAACATGCCGATCTGTTACAAAGCTCTAATGTGAAATGAGTTATTAAAGCTCCCCTAGTGGGAAATTTAGGAACCTCAGGGGTTGGCACACACCGTGATTACCAGTTGGTCCATTTGCATTTAGTTTGACCTGAATTGGACAAACAGTTGATAAGATATAGCGAAAAATGTCATTTTTGATTGAATTTTTTCCTAGTGGGAAAGTTTAATATGATAGGAGTTAATACACAAACCATGGGCAGTATGATCACTATAAGAGATTTCTGATTTAAAAGCCCCTCCTAGTGGGACATTTTAGAGTCTCTGGGATTAATACACTCAGCTATAAGAAGTGTGATCGCTTGTGGCTTCAGTAGCATTTGGTTTGACATAAACAAAAAATTGATGAGAAAAAGCCAAAAACATGACATTTCAGATAAAAAGCTCCCCCAGTGGAAAAAATGAGAACCTCAGGGGTTTGTACACACAACAATAGGGAGCATAAATACTAGCTGCTTCATCTGCATTTGGTTTCACCAAGATGGGACCAAAGGTAATCAGTTAGGTCCAAAAACATAAAGAAAAAAGCTTAAAATTTCATCACAAAACTCCCCCTGGTGGCAAATTTAAGAATTTCAGAAAACTGAAAGTATGACGTGTGACAAGTCGTCATTTAGTGTTTTCATATGAACAAAACTTCAAACTAATCGGACAAATACTTTTTAAGTTATGAGAAAAAATGTGACTGTTTTTACATAAAACTCTCCCTGGTGGCAGAAGTTATAAAAAAAATGTTGAATATGCAGCTTCTCATAGTGACCAATACTCCTATGCAATGTAAAAGAAATCCAATCAAAGTCTGTCATGTTATGCCGTTCACACGGCCAGACTGCGGCGCCGTAAAACCATCATATCTCCAAAAATCCCTTTTGAGGATATAATAAGTTTCCAGATGAGGTAGAGCTAGGTGGTACTTCTTCCTACTGGCAGCAGCGTAGTGATAATGGAGATATTTAAGCTCCACGATCAGCAACAGTGTGCAGGTTAAAGTATGTGTGGGAAGAGCAGAATTGTCCTTAAACGTGTGAGAAATATTCAGAAGCAGAAGGGGATGAAGAGGATTCTTTTTTTATGTGCCTGATTAATGCGAACATAAAAACCCGATCTCTGCAGCTCCTCACTGAATGAAGAAGAGGCTATGATGTGAAAATTAATAATTTCTTACTTTTAACTCGTTTACGTCCTGTTCATCTTGTTCACGTATCTGTTCCACTTTGTGCTGGTGATGGAAAGAATTAAAGGTGGTCTGGTTCTTTCTGACATCCTGTATGGAGAAACATTCAGCGGAGGTGTTTTGGGCTTCTGATTAGACCCATTGCCAAACCCAGAACCCACCAAAGGGATTATATAACCTTTCGTATAACTGTTTTTATATATAACTTGAAACTGCACAAGCTGACCAGTATTTATAATGGTCAGGCTATTATAATACAGGATTATTAAATGTTATTCTGCTTATATTACATATGCATTTTCTAAATACACTATAAACACTGATTTATGCTAATCTGGGATGTGCATCAGTGTCTGTAAACCAGTGGTGTCAAATGTTTTTAGAGCTTAGGGACCCAAATGGATGCACAGATTTTGCAGGAACCATCGTACATGTACTGTGTTTTACATGTAAGTGTTACATGTGTTAGCTATGTGAAAATCTCACTAATATATTTGAGTTTGGTGACACTGAGCAGCAGCTCTGTGGCTTTTGGTGGGTAAAAACATCCAGATGATGTTACTGTTCCATGAGAAAGCCATCAAACCACAGAGGTTTTCTCCAAATCCTTCACATCTGACAGGTGAAACTCAGTTACATCAAGTAAATATTAGCATTTCATAGCTGATGACCTCATTTTATATTCAACATGAGGGTCAGTGTATCGCCCAGGCACATGCTTTAGGGAATCGTGGGTTTAACAAAAAGGAAGCAACATGAAGGAAAGCCTGTGTGTACCGTGACTCCTCGCTACTTTGTGCTGTCTCCATCATTCAAACTGCCCCTGTTTTAATGAAATATCTATTATTATGGTGCTAAAACGAGGTACAGAGGTAATGTAAGGAACAGTCACCCGGTGAGACGCCATGATGAGGTAAAACATTCATTACAGTGTTTCCTGGTTTATTCCTAAAGATTTATATTGAGTTAAACCAGTTAAACCATCAATAAGTTTGTTTTGTTGTAGCAGGAAGTTGTCTGGTCTCTGTCCAGATCTTCAGGTATTTACAAACCGCACTGGTTCTAACTGGTTAGGCACAGACTCACGGCTCTTTGCTGGGAAAAGTGGGAAATTTGCTAAGTGGGAAGTCTTTTCAGCTGCAAACTGGGGGCACTGGAACCAATCAGTGCTCCGGTGAGCCGAGTTAAAGTTGCGACACGTTGCCACAGCATTGTCACCACACAGGGATGGAGATAAATCAGGACAAGCTGCAGAAGAAAATGAAACATTATTCGATGCATCATGAAAAAAACCAATGTTAGAGTCGTAACATGAAAATATGGGTTTTGTTTGTCCTTTACAGGGTAACATCAGCCGACAGGAAGCAGTCAGCATGATCCCTCCTCTACTCCTGAAGATTGAACCCCAACACAAGGTAAAATCACTGCCTTATATAGTTAAACATGCTGTTTTCTTCTTTTTCTTTGTAAAAAATGAGGAAAAACTAAGCTTTGACTTTGCTTTTCTGCTTAGATCTTGGACATGTGCGCAGCTCCGGGGTCAAAGACGGCTCAGCTGATTGAGATGCTTCACTCTGACATGGATGTGCCGTTTCCAGGTTGAACACATTCACACGCCGTCTAGATTTCTGTGCATTTTAATGAACTCATTTCCCAGCATTAGCATTTCCATCCTCCTCTCTGCCGGCAGAGGGCTTTGTAATAGCCAATGATGTGGACAACAAGCGCTGCTACTTGCTCGTGCACCAGGCCAAGCGCCTCAACAGCCCCTGTATCATGGTGGTCAACCACGACGCCTCCTGTATCCCCACGCTTCAAATCGATGCTGATGGCAAGAAGGACATCCTCTTCTACGACCGCGTCCTGTGTGACGTCCCCTGCAGGTCAGCAGATGTTGGCAGCACAGATGTTTGTTTTGATGTGTTTTTTCCTCTTGAAGTTTTATTACTTGATGTTTTTTAAAAAGATGTGGCCGAAGCAAAACTGCAGTAGCTTGCAGAGGCTGTCTGAACTGGATGGGTTTAGTGCTGAATTGGAGGTGTGTGTGTGCAACAACACGGGGGAGGGAGAGAGGGGGAGGGCAGGATAAGCGGTAATGAAGATGAACTCGGTGATGTGAGCAGCCAGCTAAAGCTCAGTGTTCAGTTTTTGCTTCCCACTTGTTTTCATCCTGGGAGAAGTGTGATCTGTTTTGTTTCATTGCTTTAGGGTGAGATGGAGTGTGTGTTTCTGTGTGTGTGTATGTGACTGCTATCTGCTTTGTGTTTTGCAGTGGGGATGGGACCATGAGGAAGAACATAGACGTATGGAAGAAATGGACCACCAGCAACAGCCTCCACCTCCATGGGTGAGCAGAGTAACTCAATGCAGGATTTTAACCACATGTAGAGAAGAAGAGCTGTCAGTTTTACTGTGTGTGTGTGTTTTGTGTTCACCAGGCTCCAGCTGCGAATTGCAGTGCGCGGTATTGAGCAGCTGGCAGTGGGAGGGCGGATGGTCTACTCCACCTGTTCACTCAACCCTATAGAGGATGAAGCTGTCATTGCAGCGCTGCTGGAGAAGAGTGAAGGTAGTGAACACTCTTACACATCGGACATGTTAGTTTTTACTTTAAAAGGTAGAACATGGAACAAAACCTCCCTAAAATGCGCTCTCTGGGCGTGCACACACTACACACACACATTCTGCGGTCTTGAAAGCACGTGGCTCTCTATAGCAGCCAGCGAGTTAAAGGTGCTGGACAGCCACACTCATTTCAGCTGCTTGTATCTGGGAACTTCTTGGATCGGATGAGCACAGGTGAGAGTCTCTGGTCATTGAGGGCCGCATCTTGCAAGTGTTAGGACTGTCCCTGCTGAAACACACCTGACTCGAATCAATGGGTAATTAGAAAAAGTTGTGTTGAGTTTGATGTTAAGCTCAGCACAAGTCTAATTAAGTCTAACGTTGATCAGGTGTGTTGCAGCAGGTAAAGTCTTAACCCTTGCAGGAATTCGACCCCTGTGTTAAATTAAAATAATTTTATAACAGAAATAATACATTTGTTTTCGTTCTATGTATTTTCAAAACAAATTTAAAGTCCTATGCTAATAAACTGTTCACCTCTAAGCACTCTAAATGTCTTTTCATTTTAAGTCCAATAATCTACCGCTGGTCAATCCCGTATCAGCATGAATACAAAGGAATCATTTTCTGTTGGAAACTCATTTCAATTGACTTTTTAGGTTACAATTTCACACCAGCACACCCAATAAAGCAGCACACCTGCTAAACCAGTGTGGCTAAAAAAAAACAGCGTTGTCTAATAAAACCAGTGTGGCTAAAAAACCAGCAGGGGGGCTAACAGACCAGTGGGGGGCCTAACAGACCAGTGGGGGGCCTAACAGACCAGTGGGGGGCCTAACAGACTAGCGTGGGGGGCTAACAGACTAGCGTGGGGCTAAGAGACCAGCGTGGGGGGCTAACAGACCAGCGGGGGGCTAACAGACTAGCGTGGGGCTAATAAACCAGCACTGCTAATTGGTGAGCAAAATTTCATTCTCTTTCTAAAATGAATGTCTGCAGCTTGTATGAAGGTGCGCTCTGTGGTAATAATCTAATAACAGAACAGAAAATGATCAATGCAAACTGCCAAACAACATTTCATCCACAGTGCTCGCGCTTTAACTGCTAAGCTGTAATAACGTCCCGCATCATCTATGTTTTCAGGAGCGTTGGAGCTAGCAGATGCATCCGCTGACCTGCCAGGACTGAAGTGGATGCCTGGAGTCACTTCCTGGAAGGTATTGCTGACATTATCCTCTAAACACTCAACAGGTATCGCTGCTCAGATTCCAACACTTGTGACATTGTTTTCTCCAGCTGATGACCAAAGAGGGCCAGTGGTACTCTGACTGGACCGAGGTGCCGAGCAGCCGCCACACACAAATCCGCCCCACTATGTTTCCACCAAAAAACCCAGAGAAAGTAGCGAGCATGCATCTGGACAGATGGTACTAATTTGCTGACACATCTGATTTTTTGACCTCATGTGTTTTTCCTTAAAACTTAAACTATTTTCTGCATTTTTTTGTTGTATAATTTAAACAAGGATGAGGAGAAAACAAAGATTTGGAAGTTTCTATCTATTTATAACTCCACTGTGATGATTTAGGATGGACTCTGATATTGACCACTTTTAGGTCTCCCTGCCAGCTTGGACCCATTTTGCCATCAGAATTTGGGTAATTCTTGGTGTCAGATTCAAGAAGGTGTTGGAAACATTAAGAGATTTCCCTCCATGTTATCATATAATGGTGGAGGTTCGTGAACTCCTGTTTAAGTAACCAGTTGGAGATGGGAGCTTTGACATTATTCTGCTGCAAGTATGCATCAGTAGATGTTACACTGTGCTCATGAGAGGATAAACATGGTTGGATACAATATTGGGGGTCGGCTGTGGTGTTTAAATGATGCTTAGTTGGTTTTTAACATGCCATTATACCACCAGTTAGGCCTAACAATCTGAATGTGGCCAAAGGAAACCCGTAAGACCATCATCTATTGTCCAGTTTTGATGAGTCTGTGAAACGTAGGCTCGGTTTCTGGTTTTGGTTGACAGAAGTGGCTCCTGGTCCTCTGACATCAAAAAGTAGAAGTGATTGTGTGTGAAAACCCCAGTAGATTAGCAGCATGAATAACTGGGTCACGGTCGCAGTTTGAAGTCATTTTGATCATATCTACATGATTCAATGCACAAATTTGCTCTCATGTGAGAAGCTGATTAGCTTTTTGTGTAACAAGCCAGTGAACAGGTGGACCTCAGAGTGGTCAATGATTGCACACAAGCCTCTTCCAAGTGCAGGATGATGTCATCTCTCCTGTTACGCTGCTAATGTTGACCAGCAGAGGGAGCTGTTGCTGCACTTTTCACTACTGCTTGTTCTAGCAGCAGATGGTGCTACAAAGCTTACATTTTAGACTCCTGCATCTGTGTGTTTGTTTTCTGATATCAGTATGAGGATTCTGCCACATCACCAGAACACTGGAGGTTTCTTTGTGGCTGTGCTTGTGAAGAAAGCGCCGATGCCCTGGAACAAAAGATACCCCAAGGTACTTCCGATAAACTCCCTCACATGTAATAGATGGTAGATAAGCATTAGGTCTTCCAAAGCCCCCTCCTTCTGCATCACTTATACTTTTCTAAACACAGCTGGACTCTTTCTCCCTCCTCTTCTTCCTCTTCATCTCCTTGTCCTTTTTGTTGCCAGCTGAGGAAAGACACTTCATCAGGCTCTGCATCCCAGACCGGAGTGTCTCCTGCAGCCTCGTCCCCAGCAGACACTCCCTGCATCATCCCCGAGGGCTCCCAGGAGGAAGTGGATGGAGGGAAAGCGGAGGGGGAGGCAGAGCGTGAAGCACCCTCAGGAGCTTCTTTGGCTCAGGAGACTGGTGCCAAACAAGAAGCAGTGTGTGGGTGAGTCTTGTTTGTCTGGTAATCCAATAAACACAAAGTATTAGACTGAATGAGGATCATCATCTTCAGGTCAAACTTTATTTAAAAGTGTTGATTTTAGTTTATGTTTCCATCAATAAATTGCATTGCCTAAATAAAAGGAATGAATTAAATTAGATGAAAAAGTCTTTCCATCTTTGTGTTTTTCAGACCTCCGCCCTCTAAGAAGATGAAGCTGTTTGGGTATAAAGAAGACCCCTTTGTGTTCTTAACAGAGGATGACCCGGTCTTCACTGCCATACAGTAAATATCTCTACAGAAACCATGTACTTTTCATCTGGTTTCAGTGAAATAGCTTTGTTTTTCTCCTCCTTTCTCCAGATCTTTCTACAATCTTTCTCCAGACTTTCCGAAGCGTAACGTTTTAACCAGAACCCACGAAGGCAAGAAGAGGCACCTTTACATGGTGTCCAAAGAGCTCCGCAATGTGCTGCTCAATAACGGCGATCGCATGAAGGTGTGTGGCATTATTGATCATTACAAGCACAGGCGGTCGGGTCGGGTGAGAGCGATGGGACATTTTCTTCCAATCCTATAAAAATAAATCCATAATCAATTCTTTCACGGAGACATTTTGTCTTGTATTGAGCTTCCTGCCTTTTATTCATGTGACTGCAGATCACTTTGAGACAGAGTCCCTCTGGTCCCTCACTCTCACTGTGTGTGTGTGTGTGTGTGTGTCACACATTCTGGACATACGCAAACAATGTATATCATACAAGTCTAACTGGCATTGTTATAGTAGAGGAACCCAAACCAAGGGTTAATAAATCTGCTGTGTTTATAATAAACACAGATTGAGAGGAAGATTGATTCGGCCGGAGATCAGGAGTCCGTTTCACAAAGCAGCTTTAGTGAAAACTCTGAGTTGTTTAACCCTGAAATGAGGCAAAGTCAGAGTTTTCAGTTTCAGGAAGAGAGGTTAAATAAACCAGAGTAAGATGGTAAACTCCAACCTGTTTCACAAAGATAGTTAAGTTTAACTCTGAGTCAGTTGCTATGGTAACTGTCTCTGAAACTAACCTGGTCGGGAGCAGGTTTTGTTCTGGAAACCCAGAGTTTATCTCAGTCTGCTCCCTGTTTCAGAAGTACCGCGCTCAATTTCCTTCAATCAAAATCATGGCATGTCCATTTATTGATGAAGAGGCAACGGATATTTGATAGAAATTGCTTTAATATATATATATATATATATATATATATGTGTGTGTGTGTGTGTGTGTGTTGATGTCTGGAGTCTCTGAGTGGGGAAATAAATCCAGGTTTTATTTAAAATTCCTAATGATAATCTCAAATCTATGAGGTAGAGTAAAATTTCTATAAAAGTTGGTTGAAATAAATAGAGCGTCATTAGTGTTGCTGGCTCAGATGAGCTGCCTCCAGGAATCTCTTCAGCCATTGGTTCTTTGGCTGGCAATAAGAACAAAGATGCAGACCCACCTGTGGGGCGATTTTCTGCTTTCTGTTAGCTAAGCACAAATAGTGTAGTTAATATGTTCTTTATTTTTGTAAGTGCACGGTACAAACCACCCATATGCTATACAATGTACTTATACTATGAGAAAAGTGTCAGTTTCAGTCCTTACCTGTTTCATTTATATTTTTATACTTCATCTTAAGTTGTTACTAAGTCCTTTTCGCACTGTCAGATTGCATCTAGAAGAACATGCATTTTGAGTTTCAGCAGCATTTTAAGCTTCGTATTGATCATCTTAATGAGCGTGCATTGGACGTGTTTTGCATAGATAAAATATACAAACTTTCGCTTTCACACTCTCTGTAATGATCTCCCACACTGTCTGTCTCTCCTCTGCTGCTGCGGCCGTATTACTGTTTTTTCATGTAAATCTGCTCATAGTCACCGTACGTCTGCATCACAACTTCTAATTCCAGTGGAGAAAAGAACGTAGACCTCTTTTTTTCCCCCAGCGGTTGCCATGGTGACTCAATGTTCCTGGGTTGTATTGATGATGGCTTTTGAAAGTCTTGGAGCTCATGATAAACTCGGGGTTACCTATACCAACTCAGAACCGCTATTGTGAAACAGAGTTTCTCATCTCAGGGTTTATCAACTCGGAGTTACCTCTCAAACTCAGGGTTTGTTGAACCGCCTTTGTGAAATGGACCCCAGTGGTTCTGCTGGTTTTCTTGCTAAATGACAAACACTATTCATAGCAGTTCAGAGCTGATTCCTGCTGAAATCAGAAGTGCCACACATTAAACGAACAAACCTGCTGGTTCTTTAACTGGAATCTTGTTTTATACTGGAGGGATCACAAACTCCGGACCTCTTGGCCCAGAGTCCAGCAGAATTTAGACCACATGTCAAACTTCAGTCCTCGAGGGCCGGTGTCCACCAGGTTTAGCTGTTTTCTGCACTAACACACCTGATGCACATCAAATAGATCCAACAGGTTCTGGTCAACCTATTCATTATTTCAGTCAGCTGTGTTGGAGCATGGATCTGCTGGATCCCGGTCCAAGAGGACTGGACTTTGACACCCCTGATTTAGACGTTCCCCTCCTGGGACACACTTGAGTTGTTCCCCCGTCATGCTTTCTCATGACCCACTGATTTGATTAAAGTGTGTTGCAGCAGGGAAACCTCTAAAACTTGCAGGACAATAACTCAGATTAGCTGGCGATCCCTGTTTTAAACCTTTAAGGCGGGGATGGGTAACTCCGGTCCTCTCTGCAGTCCTGCAAGTGTTTCCCTGCTGCAACACACATGACACACATCAGACTTGTGCAGAGCTGAACATCAAACTTCACAAATCTGCTAATTACCTTTTGTTTTGAGTCAGCTGTGTTGTAGCAGAGAGATAACTCATACCTGCTTTATCATAACTGTGATCTAATCGACCTGCAGATGGGACTCGGACTCAAATAAAACCTGCATTTTTTACCTCGCTGTCAGAAATCTCATGAGCATCAAAAACCTTGCATGCTGCCTACTTTTGCTCTGTTCTCCATAGCAGTTGCCATGGTTGCTTCCCTTTTAAAGAATCTTTGGCAGACTCTTCAGTGCTGGCTGATGAAAAGCACACTTAGAAACCAGTTATACAGCTATTCTGGTATATGATGGGGAAAAGTCCTCACCAGTATTTGTGATTATCAGTTAAATAAAGGTTTTTATAGTTGGATTTTGCAATGCAAATTCCTGACAGTGTGTGCACTCCTGCTGGGACACGTGTTTGTTACTGCTTCCCCTTTATCAGACGGGTGGACGTCTCTTAGATCACTGAGGGGTTTTAATCTAAACTGTTTGTCAGCTTGCTTTTATTTACTCGCTGTTTTTTGTTTCTCAGGTCATCAACACCGGAGTGAAGGTGTGGTCTCGTAACAGCGATGGAGAGGAGTTTGGCTGTGCTTTCAGGCTGGCGCAGGAGGTAACACTGATTCTATACTGTAGCATCACATGTTCTCTTTTTGCTCTACACAATTTGTGAAACCCTCTCTTGTATGCAAATTAACCTCACAATTCAAAATGCAAAACTTCCACGAGTGCAGCACACGTTCACTGAGTTTATGCCACATTTAATTTCACGGTTAAACGAGCAAGAACGTCCTGTTGCCGTTATTATTGTTCCCGCCAAACACAGCCGAGTACGAATGGTGCCAGACGGCAGAGTTCACACTTATTTAAAGATGCTAATGACTGAATTTTTTATGTACGGTGTAGATATAAAGCATCATAATTTATTCTGTTGCTCTGCATCCACGTCTCCTTCCTTTCCTACCAGGGTATTTACACCCTTCAGCCGTACATCCGCTCCAGGATAATCAGAGTGAGTGTGGAGGACATCAAAGTGCTGCTGACACAGGAGAACCCCTTCCTCAGCAAGCTGCAGGACGGCGCTCACGCTCAGGCCAAGCAAATGGGTGAGTCCACTCTGCTGAATAGTTTAAATGCTGCGCTGAGAGACGAGCACACCCACAGAAAAGTAGAACAGGAAGCATCCCAGAGGCTGAAGAAGAGGATTAGTGTTCAGAAGGTTAGTGGTGTTGCTGGCAACTAAAGGGGGAAGAAGTGCGTGAAATGTTGTGCTCTCCTCAAACGCCTGAGCAAGGCGCTGACCTGAAAAAGCCTCGCATACGAAGCTGCAAAGTCCCAAAAAGGTTATTGAAATGGGTGATTCTCTGATTCTGCTCTACTATATTCACTGTACCATCCACATGGAGCATTTCATGAAACCTTTGGGGTTTAACTTCTCCGTCTAAGATTTATCCGGGCTATTTAGCTCACTCATAACAATCGCAGACCATATTTTAGTTGGTTTCCCAGGTGAGCTTTTGTGTGGACCACTAATACACTTATTAACGTCATTAAGCACGACTCCATCCAGGCTGGGGATGATTCAAAGCTTCGTGAAAGGCACAAAAACATTGAGCATATCTCAAACTGTGTGCTTCAGAAGACATCTTTAGGAAAATCTTCAGCAAATGCATCCTGTAACAGAAGCTGTTGATGAACGTGACGTGTACCTAGGGGTGGGCGATATGGGCAAAAAAAATGATCTCAACTATTTTCAATTTCACAATAACAATAATCCGACAATATCCTTTAAAGTGTTTTTTCTTTTCCTACTAAGACTTTTTCAACAAATAATGCTGTCAACTGTTTACTAAAAGACATCTATATATAGACAAAGCGTTTCAGAACAATAGTTTATAATTCTGTAGCATTTCTGCAAAACCTGCATGAAAAACACATAATGGCTTTTGTAACCCATCAGAGAGGGCAGACAGCACAGGGGATAAGCCAAACCATTTCCAGGCTCGTGATGTGGAGCCACGTCTTGCCACTAAATCATCTACAGAGACTGAATGATCCTGCATAATTTCCACCATGAGTAGCTGAGTTGTTATTTTGATGCCGGTCTGTCCTGGCTGCTAATTGGCTCAGTTTTTTGCCGCATGGTCACATGACTGAATACAGTCCACTGATTGGTCTTTGAAAGCATTCACTTGGCAAATGACAACGTTCATGTTTTCCTCATTTACCTCTATGTGCCATTTGTTTTCTATCTATAAATACTCAATAATGTAAAATTGCACATCTTCAAAGCAACATTTACAATATTATCTTAGACGATCTATAGATATATATATATATATCTACGTGTACCACAGAGGCAGGAGTTGAGGATAAAGCACCCTTAACCAATGCTCGCTAAGAGAAATAGAGGGCTCAGACAGAAGCCTCGTTTTTAATGAACGTCATGCTAGATGAGTTGTTTCAGACGGGTGGAGCTCTGGATCGTTGATGGATGGCCACCATGACCCTGCAAAGCTGCCTTGTCAGAAAGTTGAAGTGACTTTTTCTTAGTGAAGTTCCTTTAGCATGGAGGGTTTCAAAACCACATCTGCAACATGCATACACTGGTAAAACAGTGTCTTTTGCAGTAAAGGCAGAACTCCATCCCTTGCTGCAGAAAGTACTGTAGAAGTTCTGGTTGCATTGGGTATGAAGGCAGAGTCACCAGCTCTGGTCCTAAAGGAAAGGAGTCCTGCACAGGTTGGATGTTTCCCTGCTGCAACACCTGACTCAAATAAAAATGGTTCCTGCACAAGGTTGTTACTGGCCCGTTAATTTAAAGGGATACCTTTAATAAGTTCCGGATGCCTCAAGGGCTGGAGTGGGTGATAACTGGTATGAAGAGGAAGCAGAAGATCCATGATGCTCTCAGACCTTTAGGAAGCTTTCTGGTCTCCATCCATGAACTTCAGAGTTGAATGGATTAGAGTTGTTGAAGGTGATGTTACAGAGGGTTTCCACGGTAACAGGAAACTGGATCTGAATATTGTTTGTTTAGAGAAATGATCTCCCACATAAGGCTAAATATATGTCAGGAGAACAGTTCTGGACATGTATTCGGACATTAACGGCATCTTTTCTTCTTTTTTTTGTCTTTGTTTTCACAGGGATGGGCAGTATCGTGCTCAAGTACATTCCTAATCCAAAGTAAGCTCTTAATTTTTCTTGTGTTTATCTTTTGATGGCTTGGTTTGAAGTGATGACTTTCTTTGTGTCTGCTCGTCAGTAACACTGCAGAGCCTCAGTGTCCCATCCAGCTGTGTGGCTGGAGGGGGAAGACGTCCATCCGAGCCTTCGTCCCCCGCAACGAGCGCTTCCATTACCTCCGAATGTTGGGCGTGGAGGTCTTTAGAGACAAACAGGGCCAGGGGCAGAAAAGGAAGGACGAAGGAAAAGAGGATGAGGAGAATGCAGAGGAGGATGCAGGGGCAGAAAACGAAGCAGAGCTGGAAAACAGCAGCGAGAACGGATCAACGGAACCAAAGATAGACTGTGACAAGAAGGAGAGTCGTAGCTGAGGATTGAGAGGAGACTGCAGAACTGATGCTGATGAGTTAGACGTGCTGTTCAGCAGGTCTGAAACCACACGGTTTGTTAGAGACGTGCCTCTGTTTTCACGCTGCCGGAGCAGGAGTCTCTCCCTGTCACGAGTCCTGTGGGAGTGTTTTTTCTTTTTTCAGCTTTTTAGTTAAACGCCGCGTCCTGTAAAGATGTTTGCTCTTTTAACAAATGCATCCCACACTTTTATTTTTTAAAGCTCCATATGAGAAATTAAGATTTCATTTTCTACACTTGTAATCAAATTAGAAATATGGAGCTCATTAAAAGCGAGAGGTTTCCTGGCATCTTTTCTCTTTTTTAACCCGGTATTAAAACATAAGACCTCATCAACACAATCAGCATTTTTTTTTTGTTTTAAAATAAAAAAAAAACTTAGAAACAAACTTATTAAAAAAGGGAACTTATGGTGATGCTGACATGTACCTTCTGTTGGGAAGCTTTTTGCTCACATAAAAACAGGAATCCCATCCAGCCATTGTCTGTGGTAGTTATGTACAGAAATGACTAACTAAAAGTGACATCATCATAAATCATGTGCAATTCTGGTCCAAACGCAGCTGCTATTATACAAGTGTGGTTTAGTACCAATCTACTCCTGTGGAGTGTACAAAATACAGACGACTGTAAAACAAATGGAAACCAGGATGTTTAAACTAAAAACCGTTTCTCTCTCTCGTCAGTTTGCTAAACCAAAATGTTGATTTTATTCTCCTGAATGCTCTTTAGCAATTCCCCTCTGAGTTGTGAACGGAGACAGCTCAGTGCTCATCGGGTCATTTTTGCTTGACTTTTGGCCACCATCCTTTTCACAACTGCATGAAGTCTATTCTAAGCCCATCTTTACCTCCACTACCTCGGTAATATCAACAAGTATTTACAAACTATACCATTAAGTTTATTCCGTAACCACCGTGACTTTGCTGTCTATCAACACCCTTCATGAGAAATTCACTCAGAATACTTTGCTTACTGGTGTTTTAGCAAAAGTTGAACCTTCTTCCTGTAAATGGGACAAAATGATGGTCGACAAAGAAAAAACACAACCTGAGTTGTATTTAATGTGAAGAACTACTCAACCCACTAGATTTTTAAAAATATCAGACAGTCTGGAAAGTTGGAGACGGGTCCACAAAGACCGAGCCTGCTCAAAGCTCAGCAGAGCTCCCGTCTGTAAAATCAGGTTAAATCTATGTGTGAGCATGCATTCAGACCTTTACAGGGTCTGTACGTGTAGAGATGAAATATGACTTCCTGTCGACACATGGAGGATATTGGCTGCATCTTGTCAGCAGTTGCCACGGCACCTTCGCTGCACTGGATGGATGGACATTTCTTCCTCCTGTTTATTAACTAGTCCAGCTGCCATGACAACAGCTGTCATAGCAACCAGCCCCCTCACCTCCTTTGGTTATGGGAGGGAATAGAGGACACAGAGAGCATCCTGGCTCCTCTCTTGTGTTTTCTTTACATTTACCTTTTGCTGTCCCACGTCTTTCTCTGTTTCCTTTCATGTGAAAGCACTGCAGTAAACGCGAGCTCGCCGGATGGCTACTGGTCACTACCGCTCCCTTAGCTGTGGGTATGTGACAACAGTGTATTGGCTTAGAGAAAGCAGCAGTTTGTAAAACATGGGGAGCAAACAAAGATTGTTTTTTTTGTTTTTATTTTACTAAACTGTTTTCTATAAAAGCGAATGAACAAAAATGGACCAAATGGAGGAATATTATTCCCATATCTGAGGGGTTATAAGTAAAGTTTGGATGTTAATGACAAAGTTGAATTGACAAATTGGGAGAGGTTGGATATGGAGTCATTCCTGATTGTGTGGTGTGTTTACAGCTAAAACTCATACATCAGCTTCCCCTGTCTACCTTTCATTAGGATTTTACTCTGTACATCAGGAGCAAATTCAGGTTAAATGTCTTGCCTAAGGACAGTTTGTCATGTCGTCAGGGGACACGTTGAATCAATCTCCCAACCTTCGGGTTGAACGGTAACTCTTCCTCCTGAGCTACAGGTTCACTTCTCTCCATTTGGACAATTTTCCTCTGTAGAGGTGATCTCTCTAAAAAAAAAAACTCTGACCCAAACACCTTAGACAGTTGTCTCAGTTAAAGATGATAGTCAGCTTTACACTGCTCTAAACCCTCAGTTTACAATAGTTTTGTCTACATGTGTGCAAAGCTTATATGAAATATAGGCTTGCTCCTGATTTTATAGATAAAAATAAAAAAAGCTCATATACATCCACACATGTATATTTATTACAATGTTATACACAGGTATGATACACTCTTGAGCCTTCTTACCCAAGAAGGAATTTTTTCAAGGGGATAACACCAAGCATCTAATTCACCTTTTCTGTCTATTGGAGTTCCCCAAGGCATATTACTGGGATCGCTTCTCTTTCTATGCAGATGATACCTAGTTGTACTCATCCCCGTGGCCTTGATACCATTCTTACTGTTGTGGATATAAAACAACTTTGCAAGAAACATAAATATCTGCCATTCTTTAAAACTTTTTAAAGAAATCTTTTCATCCATTCATTATCTGCACCGGTTATTTCCATGAAGGGTCGCATAGGTGGAGCCTATCCCACAGATTGCCAGTCCAGGTAAAAAAAGGACTTAAAGTGATCATAAGATTGTGACAATTTTAAACAGAAGTTAGCGCAAGGCTTTTAAACGAGAGGTAATAACTTAAAACCATTAAGTTCAATAATATTGGCCAATGTCGACATTAAATGTGGAAAAGAAAATATCTTTATCGGTTTTTACTTTTATTTTAATCACAAATTTTACATATGTACATGTTATTTATCAAAATTTTCATTAAAGTCTATAAACTCAAAATGACTAAATATAAGAGAAGTCACGTGAAGTTCTCCAGATATGTTTGTTGTTTTGGCACAACTCAAATTATGTGGCTGTGACATCATCACACTGCGTCTTCGCTTGCAGCATAAGAAGCTGTGAAGTGGAAATGTCCACATGATTTGAAATGATTTCCAAATGTCCACAGACATTAAATGTGCTGCAATGTGGACAATATATCTTATTAAAAATAAAATATTATTTTCATATAGCCCTGTGATGGACTGGCGTCCCGTCCAGGGTGTACCCCGCCTCTCGCCCGTTGGCTGCTGGGATAGGCTCCAGC
>JBAMIG010000018.1:4989685-5009037 GCA_037177335.1 Kiunga ballochi | reverse complement strand
GTGTACCCCGCCTCTCGCCCGTTGGCTGCTGGGATAGGCTCCAGCCCCCCCGCGACCCCGTTAGGGACAAAGCGGTAAATAATGGATGGATGGATTATTTTCATAATTTTTTTTGGCAGGATTAAAATATATTGGCAACCAGAAATTGGAGTTGGACAAAATCAGTAAAGTAGTTAAAAAAAAATAATAAAAAAGCAGATATCGAACAGCCTTGAAACCTTGTTGGTTCCAAATTTTGTCTGTTAATGTAGCCCCGCCACATACATCTGGAGCATTTGTGAAGCAAAAGGTAGCAGAACAGAGTAAAAACTTCCTTTTTAGGGCAGTTCTGCCTCTTTAGGCATCAACTCCTATTGCAGTTTTAGTGTCAGTATCTCAAAGTGACAAAAATTCAGTTCAGCCAAATCTGAGCTGAGTGACTCTAAATTAATGTAACATTTATATTCCCATCCTCCTACAATATACAGCGTTTTATTCCATAACAGAATTTACCTTCAGGTCAGAAGCATAAAAACAGCTTTACCTGTATATATATTATTTTTTGTGCAGCTAATATTAATATTAGTCAAAACTTTGTGATGCATCTTGTAATGACACAAACAAGCTGACTATTTTATTAATGTGTGAAGTGAATTAACATCAGCACGAATGGATTCACTGGAATATATATGTGATGTCATAAGAGATCCAGACAAGAAGTGTCAGTGTCCCTTTTTCACCTTTCTTTTCCTCATTTTTCTCCTCTTATTATCATCCCCTCTTCAATTTGATGCTCTTGCATAGTTCATGGCCTGCAGCGCTCAGCCTTGTGGAGATGCATATATGTCTGGGATTATATAATCAAGCTGTTACGCAACGCTAAAAGAGACTGCAGGAGGCAAATTCACACACACACTTAGAGAGAGGGAATGACAGGGAGGAGGACGGCTGGTGATGTGTTTATGTTATGTGTGCATGTGTGTGCGTGTGTGATGGTGGGAATGTAGTGTTTCATGTTTGGATTAAACCAAATCCCACTCAGCTTCACACACACACAAACACACACACATCGCCCTTTTAAAATCCGCCTGTAAATCTCTGGTTATGGCCGCTGGTTCAGTGCAAAAAGCCAGTGTGTGCTTGTATCCATGTGTGCACGTGCATCCTGAAAATATGAGAATTTTAGAAGCAGCAGCCTCCTCCCCACTCCACAGCTTCTCCTATGAGATTTGTATTTCCCTCTGACACAAGCTTTGCTCAGTGGAGTGTGACACTGAAGCTTTTTGCAGGCTTAAACCCTCCTCATGCTAAATGTATGTTTGTACATGTGCATTTATGCACACTCCTCATATTGGCACTTTATTAGGGCAGGAATATGTCACCCTCCTGGCGTTCCACCTGAAAGCGTTTTAAAATCCACTCACAGGTTAGCTGATGCACACGCTAGAAGAGGCGTACTTGAGTCCTCTTCACAATCACCGTAATCAGCAGCTGAACAGTTGCTGACACATTACCCCCTCTTACTACAAATAAAACAGATTAAATGGACTTATGGTGCTTGAGAAGTTAAAATGTGGTTAAAATGGAGATCGAGTATGAAGATTAGGCTTTGGTTTATCTTCACAAAGCGTGAAATCCATATGAATCACTCCAAATGGCATGGGTCATTACTTACAAGCTGTTCTTTCTTGCTACCTGTCATGCTGACTCATCTTGAATTAGGGTCACAGATTTATCCTTCTCAGCAGCATGGCTATGAAGGGACAGATAGGTAGTATGTTAGAATGACAGTTTGGGGTTAGTTTTACCTGCCCGTGTCCCCAAATGGGCTCTCTTTATCTACTGTCTCTCCATCTCTGTCTTTCTTGTCTCCACTAATAAATCACCAGTGCTTGACTCAAAGGAGTGAAATATTTAGGGCTGAATCAAGGTGATGGCTATGTCAGCTGTACAAACTGCTACATCCAGAGTATTTGTGCACTTTAGATGTTTTTCTTTGAATTAATTTTGACTTAACACACAAATGTTTCCTCACCATGGTTGTTGCTTGGTTTCCCCAGACCTCATGAGTATAACGATAAGCCTCACAATGATGTTTCCATTGGCATATGTGTGTGATAGATGCAAAGTATTAGCTTCCCTGTGTGCTGTGGTGGGACATGTATTTTCTATTGTTACCCCCCGGAGGTACAATACTGATGTAATAATGTACAAACTACAGTTACGTACCTACTAGTTAAGGGTACAAACACAGGGTAATGATATGCTTTGTACCTCTAAAGGTACAATAAAGTACTTTGTCATGTGAGGGCCACCATGCTTTCTGTGGTTTGAAGTCATTATTATGCCCGTCTTTACCTCTAGATGTCAGTAATTCTTACATGGAGTTCCTTTTACAATGACAAAGTGCAAACCTTAGCCTGATAAGATTATACAAGTGGTTTAAACCTTATTAGGAAACATTTTGACCGGTAGTGTATAAGTGAAGACATTTGTAAAGACATTATGCTGCTGCTAATTGCTAACAAAGCTCAAAAAGAGCTCAAAATTGATAGTTAATAATGTATTTATTACTGAGCCTCTCTTCTCTGCTTTCATCTGCTCTTCCTCTTCTATTAATTTAATATAATATTCTATAAACTTGGATTGGTTCATTGCTGTTCACATGTTGTCCCTCTCTCCCACTCCCCTCTGGGTGAGTGAGGATTGTTTCAGATGCCTGGCTGCTGATGGATGTCCCCATGATGTTGGACCTCAGCTGATCCAGTCTGAGCTCCCGTCCTATGGGCCCTTACCCTCTCTTCATCTGGACCTCCTGATCCCCTACCCCCTACCCCCCACCCCACTGTCTGGATGAAGACCAACCGCTGCATGCTACAGACCAGAACTGTGTTATTCACAATATAGATGAGCTCATTGATAACAGTCCACATCTGCCTGTCCGTCCTGGGAGAGGATCTCTCCTTCAATGTGGGCTCCATGAGGTTTCTTTATTTTTTTCCCCACATCTGGGTTTTTTTTAAGGAGTTTTTCCTTACCGAGAAGGAGGGTCAAAGGACAGGGATGTCCTGACTCTACTTAGTTTAGTGTAGTTATTACTTATGTTCATTGTGTGTAATGTCTGCTATGTGATAAACTGTGTGTGTGAAGCCCTGTGAGGCGACTTTGTTGTCATACTGGGCTATATAAATAAAACTGAATTGAATTGAATTGATAATCGCTCATAAAATTTGAAAACTGGTAGTTTACATCTTTAGATTATTTGTAGCCTATTAACTGTAGCTTGGGAGTGTCCTTATTTGAAGAAGTGTGTCATTGTTGGACATGAATTCAGCACCTTGCACAACTCGATCCTCACAGAAGATTAAAAAAAACCCACTGAATAAGTCATTTATAGTTCCTTAATATGCAACTTAATAACCTTTCATGAAAAAGAGAAAAGTAAAAGCACAAGAGGGATCAGAGCAGGAAGTAAAACGGGTGAGTCCGGTATCTTGTCATGAAGGTTAAAGGTCTTGGAGAGTGAAGGGATGAATGAAAGAACAGATGGATGAAGTGATGAATAGGGAAACAGTGAGGCAGAGGAGTGGGGTGAATGGAGGGTATAAGGCTTTATTTAGTGCATGCCTGCAGGTGTTGCCTAGTAACACAGAGGAAACAGATCGAGGGGAGAGAGCACATCTCCCTTTATCTCTTTTTCCTTTTTTTTTCTGTCTCTCTCTGCTGTAACCCTCACCCAGAATCCCAATACAGGCCACATGCACTCTCTCTCTCTCACACAGTCACACCATCTTTCTCTGTGTTTTACCCACAGACTCCCTCATTAGCAGTCAGGATGGCTGCTGTCAGGAAAACGTCGAGGAAAGGATGGCAAGGAGAGGTGAGAGGAAGAGATGGAGCAGACGCAGGAGAGAGAAATAGCAGTACAAGAAAAAACAAGGAGAAAGACATACATCAATGTTGCCATAGCATTTGTTGCTCAGTTACACATTTGTCTTTAAGAGTGTCTTTCTGGTGTGTATTCTACGAAATCGCCACATCCAACCGGCATGATGCCGTTTAATGAGTCTGATTTATATTCAGCCTCTTGCTGGGGAGCTTATAAAATGAGTAAGGAAGGCAGCTCAATAAACCGCTCAATATGCTATTGTATTTCTCATCCAGTCGTGACTCTTTGTGTTATTGATCAGAGTTAGATTGACGGCATTCTGGGTGAGAGTGAATTTGTTTGTGTGTGCATCAACACTTTACCTGGAGCCTTGTTAAGAAAATACTGATGCTAACAGTATTAGCATGCTAATAGCATTAGCATAAGTCTCTTACATGTGAGACTAAAAGGAAAAGGGAAAGAAAAACAGTCGAAAGATCCACAATCACAGAGAAGTCGATGCTAATATGGAAACATGGTGTCAAAAACGCGGCTGCAATGAGAAAATATCTGCAAAAGGCTGCATGTGTTACAGCTATGTGTGACTCCTCGCCTCAGCGGATGCAAGCCAAAGAAAGGATGTGAGCTTTGCATTTCAACCTCCATCCCCAACTATAGCCGTCTCTGAAAAGAGTTCCTCTCCTCCTACTTTTTAAATCATCAGATCTTGTGATGTCAGCAGCACCTTTAGCTTTGATTGTCCTATTGGGCGAGAGGAATCACCTTGACCCCAAATGTGCTGAGATACAGGCATTCAAACACAAACCTTATTGATCTTATAGCTCACATAAGGTATTCTCTTTGTGGTCAGCAGACAGGATTGATCAGATTAATCAAGACTGACCCTAAAGCAGATGTGCATGCATAAGAGAGAGTCTAATTAATACACACCAAAAAAAGCCGTATGGCTTCATTTAGAGCTGGTTTCTTGTGAATGCACGAAAAGAAGCTAAAAATACATTTTTCCCACATGCACTGTGCCATATAAATTATTTATAGAGAGCCCTAGACTGCTAAGAATGGCAAAGATGCTAAAAAGAAAGAGCAAGAGAGAGGAAGGAAATAGCTACCAAAGCTTGATGTAGCTTCCATCCCAGTGCCAGAGCTTACATAAGAACTTACTGCCTTTGACACAGGCCTTACTTTTTATCTGTATTTAACACTGAAAAAAGAGAAGCAGAAAAAGAAGAACTGATTCCTTTGGGCTTTCTTCCTACGGGATCTATATTTACAACCTCTTTTTTAGGACCGTACAACTTGTTACTATGTGATTTTACTGAGCTTGCAGTTGTGGGTGTAATTCATCAGCTGAGGCCAAAAGAACTGACAAACAGGAATGTGTAAGTGAGGAGCTTGCAACCATGGTTCAAACTGCATTATTCATTTTGTCAACATCAAACCCAGTCTGGTATCACAGTGCTAGACGTTTCTGCAGTAGATATAAAGAGACTCTCATGACAAAATAAGAGCTCTAATCATGAATCAGAAATCTTAAATTAACCTAAAGAAACAGTTTACACATGCATCATTGTAAAAAATGGTATAAAAGCTTTTATTTTAGGAAAAAAAAGCCACAAACATTGACTTTAAATTATATAACCTCTTTCTGCAGGCTGCAGCATCTGCCTTGAAATGAATACCACAGATATGTGATGTGAATACAGTTTGACATCCTGCTGCAGTTTAAGATTCTGCTAGAAAATGATGTTCTCGCATTCTTTGACACGATCCATCTCACATGGCAACAGCGGCATCTCAGCCAATGATCTCAGCGTACTGCAAAGACCGATTGGGAACAAGTCCACCAATGCCCAGAGCATTGACCTGAACTCCTAACTCTCCAGATCCACATCCCATCATGAATTTAAAAGGCTGAACCTAGTGCTGCTTATGTCCTTTTGCCAGTAACCACGGGACACCCCCAAGGAACTGTGACCATGCCTGACAGGTCAAAGCTGTAGCCTGAAGCGTCATGCTCAGATTGCAGGCAAATCTGATTTGCTATTCATCGTCCACTGGGTCGGACAGAAGCAGCACATCTGCAGGATCACCTTATCCATCTTATCTGGCTCCAAAATGTTTGTTTCTGAGCAAACCTCCAAAGTTCAGACACGCCTTTGTTTTACTGTAGCCCTTACTGTATTTATTTGTGCACAAGCGTGATAACAGTTAGCCGTGTTATTTCCTATTCAGAGTGACTGAGTCTGCTTGTTACGCTTTATTGATCTGATTTGTTAAAGTTCACTTGTGACAGTGATAGATGGGGTGGCTTCATCCAATCACTTAGATCAGCTGCCCTTTTCTAAATGTAAGGAAGACTTCCCAGGCGGCTTCATGAGACAAACCATGAATCACGTCATGTTAGCCTCTCCCCAAAGTGCTAGCAGGCTATTTATGCTAGCACGTGACGTGAGCTAGCATTGATTCAATGTGGTTCTTGTGTTTCATCTTGCAAGTAATTTAAATAGAGATCACTGCAAAGTTTCTTTATATATTTATCTCCTTGGTGATCATTAACTTTCTTCAACTCCTGACTCAAAATCTCCCTAACTACCATTAAACATCTAAACCTTGTAACAGAATATTAAACATAACTGACCTCACATATTGACCTTAGTGTTTTCATTCTTGGTGTCTTATCAGCTGTATTATGATTTAAATCGTCATGGACATGACCAAACACAGTTAATCCTGTCGATGCATATGTGCATTGATATAGGAAAGAACCATGTTTCCAAGGGACACCCTGATATGCAGCATAGGAAGAATAATTCATGCTTTTGTGCAGAAGAAAACCACATCTTGAGTAACCCTTCACCGCTGACCTTTATGCTACACTGGAGATACAGCATTGTTTATGCACACCAATGGCATTCCTCATCCTCATTGGGAAAAGAAGCATCCTTTTTGCTTTGACATAGGATTTTCCAAGACATCATCAATGTAGATCATCCTGTGTGAATAAGCATGATCATCTGAAACTACAAAATGTATTTTATGAACTATATTCATCACAGATTGACTATGGAAATGGATGCTAATATCTATAATTCAACACATGCTTTTGGATGGTGTCTCCATGGAGAGGATTTTTTCCTGACCCTTCCCTGCTCTTATGCTCTTGATGGGAACTCCCTCAACGCACCCAGTTTAGTGACCATAAAAGTGTTACGGTGAATATGAGCATCAAGTGTCCTCCATCCAGATCTCCACATGGCCAATCACAAAGAGGCATTCAAGGAAACCACAGCATTGTTGGTGCAGGTGAGGATGGGCCAGAGGAAATGGTAGAGTAGCAAATCAAATCTAATCTAATGAAGCTAATATGATTCAGTTAGAGGAAGATGCCAGCCCGTTTGTTCATTTGTGTTTAAACCACTTAAATGTTTTTTTTACTTCTTTGTGTTTTCACAATTACAGTCAGTCCCAATAGGATTAATGAGATGTTTTCCATCACTTTGTGGGAAAAAGGTTGTTGATCACAGTCTCATCCTTGTTTTCTGCCTCCTAATAAAGCAGAATATGACACTGTACTAATTTTCATGTCATATTGTGATAAATTGTAAATTAATTGTTATGTTTTTATTACATTTAGCTAAAAAGTCCAATAAAGAATTCACTTTTCTTCCCATTTAAACGTCCCGCCTTAGAGGGTTAAGGCTATCCAGTTGTTCTTGTATTTGTGAAATGGTTGAACTGGATTGAACAGGGACTTCATCATCCTTTAATGGTCTTCATCCACATTGTCTGAGCTCCTCTGGTAGTTAGTTGGTCATAATGTTGCTAATGCTTGATGCATGAAACATCTGATGTCTTACCACTGTTTACCATGTCGCATTGTTTAGGATCCACACTTCCACACACCTGAAAGTTAAAGATATGAACATGGATATTTTTGCCCACCCCTTGCAAAAGATGGCAGATACATGCATCAAGCTAATGCTTTTACAGTGAATATAAACCGTCTCCTTCAGCGTTTGCAATGGGACTCTTATTATACTTTGGAATTAATGCAGTAACTTGATAAACAAGGTCACGGTCACCTTCCTCTCTGCGCTCTCATCTCCCTTTTTGTCATCTCGCTAAACCTTACTGGGAATGTTTTAGATTGGTTACTTTGTCAAGGTAACCTGGGGATTGAGTATTGTTGTCTAACAACTAAATAATAAATGTTTCAGTCTCATGCTACCACTTAAAGGGAAGCAAAAACATGCATGGAATTTTTTTTAGATGGTGTGAATCAGATAATTAAGCTCTTTAGGGAGTATTCCCTGTGGACACCGTGTCCTTAATATCTTACGGTCCTGCTCAGTCCCTCATTTTAATGAGTAATGGAAATATAACCCAAACAAACACACGAGTGCTAAGGGATCAATTAACAGAGACAGGTCACAGTGATGGTTGCTGTGTGTGTGTGTGTGTGTGTGTGTGTGTGTGTGATGGCCACAGGTGTCCCTAGCTTTTATTAATTTTTTTGCAGAAGTGTTTGCTTAAAAATTAAATTTGACATTACTATCTGGTTTTCCTTTTACTTTCCCACCAAACATTGTTTTAAGACTTATTTTATGAAACACATGAACAATGGACTCAGTTCTGCCATGTGGATAAAGCCTGAACTAAAAGCTTTTACCACTGGAGATTTCCTTTATATTTTTCTTTCATCCTAGAAAGAGATTAATCCATGTAAAAGTGATTAATAAGGTGTAGATTTGTGAGGTTTAAAGGAGCAAGATAGATGTAGTCTTTGGACAGCTTTCCAGTTTGAAGACTCAAATATGTTCCAACTACAAAGACAATTTCTCATTCCCAGTAGGCTTTTATCCTCTTTTCTGGGAGAAAATAATCCAACAAACTACATCAACACCCAAAACATAAAAAGAAACTTCAAACAAACTGCGCTGAGCTAAATAGTTTATTTTTGCTAGCGCTATGGTGCTAGCCGTATGCGCTGACTGCTGTGCCATTCATTAAAGATGTAAGGAATATAAACCTATGCTGTTTATCAATTTTATGTTAGGGCTTAGGGTATTAAAATATCTTATTATCATTCAGGTGCTAAGACAAACCATCTTCAAAGAAATTGAGATAAAAAGCTGCAAACATGCTATCAGCACAGACATTTTTCAGGCTGTGGAAGTGACTGATTGTGTGCTGATTCTCTGTCCAGAATCAATATGGCTGATGGTGATAAAAGCGTGACATAATAAACTGGTGGGTTTGAGGTCATTGTAAGTTTACTGAGTAATTGTTCTATATGAAACTTTTAATAGGGAAGTTTAAACTACAAAGTCTGCCATATTGTCAATTTGATCATGTTAAAACGTGTTATTATAATGTCTGAATCTGAGTGAGTGGAGTTCAGGGATCAGTTCTTGGACCTCTTCAGTTTAACTTGCTCCCTTAAGGCCAAAAATGATATACTTTACCATCAATTAGATCAGTCAAAGACTTAATGTGTCTATTTGCAGTCAATAGACAACTGGATGAATGAGAATTTTCTATGAATAAATGATGACAAAACAAAAATAATTCTGTTTAGCAGATAGGAGAGGGTCAGCATTGGTAAACACACAGACTCTTAAAGTCACTGTAGAAATTTACCACCTTGAATTGTTAAAGTCAGATCAGGGGTTTAAAAGCCACAAGGTACCTTTACTAACTGTTAATCTCCTGCTGACTGGATTATGATAAAGTTTTTTTAACAGAACTTCCCAAAAAAAGCATTAAACACCTGCAGCTCATCCAGATGCTAGTGCTTTAACAAGCACATCATACCAGTTATAACATCTTTACACTGGTTTCCAGTCAGTCACAGAACAGATTTTAAAGGCTGCTGGTTGTTTATAAACCCCAGAACAGTTCAGAACCAGAATACATCTTTGATATGTTCAGAGAAAATAAACTAATCAGAACTCTTAGATATAAAGGCTCAGGTCAACAGGTCCAGAATAAACATGGAGAAGCAGCATTTAGCTGCAAACATGTGGAACAAACTACCAGTAAAGAGAAAACTCTCACCACAGGACACTTTAAATCCATTTTCCAGTGCCTACTTATGAAATATGCTCAGTAACTTTGACTCATCATGTTGCTTGCTTTGAATCTTTTTAAGTTAATTATTTTAAATGATTTTTATGATGATTTTTTGCTCATTATTTTAATATCATATGGGTTCTCTTTATATTTTATTATGTATTTTAAATGCTTCTTCTGCACTCTGCTGTAAATGACTGTGATATACAGACAACCTTGCCGTACCAGTGTGACAGGTGTAACATGTTTTTCTTTCTAAGTTACACGTAATCCAAATACTTTTCTTACCATATCAGGCCGATGACTGTCCCAACACAAAAAGAAAAGCAGCTAGTTTACTTATTAACTTTAAAGAGTTATTAACTTCACTCATCATTTTTCTTTAACAAACTAGAAGAAGTTATTTTTCTCATTGACTAAAGCAGCATGGTAATAATTATCATTGGCAGAAATCCTAAAAAGCAGTTACTTTTTAAACTTAACCTTTTAAACATTACACCAGTGTCTGTTTCACGTCAATGTTTATCCCAAATGTGTTAGTCCCACATGTAATCCTAGCTGTGACTTACGTCATGTGACAAATTCACAACATGGTTGATAATATTTTTACAATATAATCCAACTCTTTTTCTTATAAAAGATTAGTAAAAAAAATCTAATAAAAAGCTAAGCAAAGCTATGCTATTGCTCACTATTGTTGACTAAACAAACATGCTACTTTTGATTTTAATGTAGGCTACTCTAATATTGATTTATTTGTGACTCAAAAGCAGACTCACAGCTAATAGGTAATCAAGTAAAAAAGTTAAATATTACTGATAATGACAACAGTTAGCTCAATCAGAAGCTAATTAGCTAAGACAGCAGCTAATTAGCTAAAACAGAAGCTAATTATCTAAAACAGAAGCCACACTAGACAATTCACCGAAAAGACAATCAGAGATAAAACATGACTGGGATGGAAAGCAAGCAAAAGGACAATAAAAACTACAGGTATTCCTGCTGAGCAGAACAACAACTTACAAAGCCAGTGGAAATAAATAGCAAACAAACCAGGTGTAAACAACATTTGACAGAACACATAAAGCTTAATCTCCATTCCTGAAGTACCACATTATGACTTGTCACTTGTCATTAAAATGACGTGACAGATTTCCATCCTGTAATGACTGCTTGGTTGCAGCCTTACACTTTGTTAAATTACCTTCAACCTATGTAGAAAATATACTCATAAATGATATTTATTCAACTAAAATGATCAGAAATAAAGAAATCTGTAAAGGCTACACAGCTGTTTCCTCATTTATTCCCCCTCTTTCCTTCATCTTCCCTTTTCCAGGTGTATTTTAGTACTTGGAGGTACTTCGTTTGTAATACTTTTCTGTGAACTATTTCTGGGTCACAAGAAGGAAGATGGAGGATGAGGGAATGAAGAGGCTGAAATCAGACAAATGAAATGAACCTACGGGAGAAAGCTCTTTCAAAAAGAAAAACTGAGTAAAAATGAAAGAAAAATACTGAAAGTAGGACCAAAACACTGCCATCATGGTAAATTTGACCAATGTGAAAGGTGAAAGTAATGTCTAAGAGCAAACCATTAGGTACATTTTCAGTTAACTGAAATTATCCTGAATTTTCACAGATAATTAGACTTTATCATAGTTAGAAACATGGCAGTGTTGGTGTGGAGCAAGATGCAGAAAAGATGCTGCATTCACTTGCATGTGGGAATCTGGAGTTCACATAAGCCAGAAGTACCCTTCACATTTAAGGGGAGGTTACTTCTCTTTTGCAGGAAACCAAGCCTCTAATCTTCTGCAAGGCAAATAAACGGAAACATTTAGCTTTAAATTTGCTGCCATTTTTGGGAATTTCCTATCAGGGGCTTGTAGTTTCATGCTGCCCGGATGTGAGAGTCTGTAGAACAGCATATGAGGAAACCTTTATGGTCATGTTAATCTTCTAAAGACTTGTATTAGCTGGTATGTGTCCTCCTTTACCAACCTGGCTCTCACTTTAAAGGGTCTCCTGTGAAGCATCTTTACTTGGTCCGCAGATGAAAACTGGAATAAACAACTCATAGCTGAGATGTTTACCTTTCATTAACTCCATTGTACTGGGAGTTATTATCCAGGGGTCATGGCGCTCACTCTTGTCAGGATGTTTTGTTCACATATTTTATTAGCAGCATGGTTTCAGGGCAGCCTGTTCCAGATGAAGCCAAACATCCATGCTGACGCATATTTTTTAGTAATTTTAGTTTTTAATTGTGTGCTGTTCTTCAGTCAAAGCAAAACAGCTAAAAAAAAAAAGAATGCTCAATGATGGGGACAGGTTGATCCTTTCTTTTTACCCGAGTTAGCCTCTGCTTCCTGCTGCTGCTTTCTCCACCATGCTGTCAAATCTTCCACAGTAAATGATGTTACTTCTCCGTTTCCTTCTTACAGAGCCAAACAGTCTGGTTCCCGTCCTTTTGAGAGCTCACTTCTGCCGTCATCCACACACCCCACCTGCTCCTCATTGTCCACCTGATGCAATATTCCTGCATTAAGCCTTAGCACACGTCCACTCCATCAAAGGCCAACACCATCACCAGTGTCCTATTTCTATAAATCTGATCCTCACACATTCAAGTAACACCTCGTCATAATCAACTATATGTTGGGTCAGATGGTATTTAAACCACTGTCTGCCCCTTTGACCTCTAATAGTCATATTTAGGCATCCAGATTCATGCATGTGTTTAGTTATGGATAGAGCATTTAATGTTTTATATACAGTAAAATGAAAATTGCGTGAGACTGAAGAATGAGACAGTCTCATATGAAATATTTAGGCCCGTTACCATTTTAACAGGCAGATGTAGCTAGAGTGATTTTGTAGTACTGTCATGCTTATTTGCTGTGGACCAATTCTCTAAATTCTGGTGAGATTGCGTAGTTGTTTGTAAGGTTTTTTACCATCATTTTCACCCGTTACAGCAGCTGCGTTGTGATAAAACCTCAGCGGTATTGTGACAGGATGTCAATGACAAACTAGTTCAGATGAATTTTCTGCAGGGAAATCATTAGAGTCCAAATCAAACTAATGGAAATTGCTTGATAAGAACTTTACTGGAAAATTAAAAAGCACATTTTTCATATTGTATGAGGTTGCATTATTATTTTTTAAGCCAGAGTACAACTTAGATCCCCTGCAACCCCTCCTTACGCCTGGCTCGTGTCCAGCCATGTCTCTTCCTTCACAGAGGTGATGTAAATTATGCTAACGTGGATAACGGACACTTCCACTCTGTCCATTTTTAAGGTGCACACTCAAAAATAAAAGTACCAGCTTGTACTTAAAAGGGTACAATTGCTTGTCGCTGGGGGTGTACCCTTTTGAGAGACGTTTCTGTACCCTTCAGTCCACTTTGAACCTTTTTTCATTGTCTGAAAGCCCATATATGGTCTTTAGACGACCAATTTTGTACTTTTGAGAGAACATTCTTAAAAAATGTACTTATCTCGTACCTCTATTTTTGAGTGTGTGTTTGAAACTGTGTTTCACCAATGCACTAAACAAAAGTAGGGCAGGCAGAAGCCAGTCAGAGGACACATGAATGTGAGACGCTCATAATTCAGACATAAAACAAAAGCACCAAATCAGTCCGTTTTTGAATTAAGCTGTAACTTTTATTGCACATTCCTGTTTGGTCTTGCAAAGACCTTTCACCATTTGACCTCGGTCTCGACCAAACACTCAAGTCACGAGTGGGACCAAGTTGCCCACAGTACTGATCACAGGTCAGATTCCCTTAGAGAGATGAGATTTGAACCATAGGGAAGCCATACTGATCCTAGATCTGCGACTGGGGGTAGCTTAGTTCTATATATTGACTGCATTTCCCACAAACCAAATCGGTGTATAGAGCAGGACTAATGGGGAAGGGACAGTAGCGACATCATGGAGGGGACAAGGAAGTACTCAAGGGAGGGAGGGAATTTAGCTGATTCTGCTTTGATATACTCCCAAATACCCCCAGTTTAATCTTGAGGCTTTACAACTGTCTTTGCTCCCTGAACACCCCTCAAATGACCACAACTTCCCCGGTTGTACAAATACATAGGCTATCATTCTTTGTAGTTTTTTTCCTTCCTGTTTTCTTGTGACAATACCTGCAACATGCTTCAAATCATCATTTTGGCAAACCACAAATAAATTAAAACACAAACATTCATATAACACAATGTGACATTTTTAGGACGCTCGGAAAGAAAAGGAAAGTCCATACAGTACAGAACCAAAAAATAAAGAGTATATACCAAGAAAAGAGAAGCATTTGCATTTTGTTTCCCCCCCATGTTTTTTCTTGCTTTTCTTGAAAAAAGATATACAGTAGCTAGCTACCAATCACATATCACATGCAGATATAATACAACATAATCAGTTCACCCAGTTAGTGTCTGCAAACTACCAGTCTAAACTATATCACAAAATTATTCTCTTGAAACCAGCAAACACTCAGCTTTGTGGAGATATTTTGTCTAAACAATAATTCAGTTTACAGTTTTCTCAGCTGAGATCACGATACAACCCAACCTGAAATGACTAGCCAAATTCAAAGAGCACTAACACGCTTTCGTGCATGATCACATACCAGATGGTGTGTCGCCTTTGTTGGTAAATGCATTTAGCCAGCGATGGGAGTGTAAAACACATCGTTTTTAGTGTGCAGACAGGCCTTCGAACGCGATGCAACCCGCGCGCTAGCTTGCTTATTAGCGAACAACTCGCTAGAGGATGACTGGCACTAAGGTAACACAAAAAAAAGCTCAAAAAGAGCGGGAAAGGAAAGTGACGATATGTCAGCGCCAAGCGGGAGTTTTGTCCTCCTCCGTGCTCCTGCTCTCGCTGCTCTTTCCTAATGAAGCTCTGCTGAAATGTCAGACCAATTAGCAACCTTCTTCTGACATTTAACTGGCAGATAGCAAAACAAACATGGAGCCCACCAAACTGAACGGACAGTCTGGCCGGCGAAGGCTGATTGACTGATACTCACTTTGTTGCAGCTGCACAGTTAATATTACAAATTTATCAAGTCTTTTTAAAGGTTGGAACTCGTGAACTCTAGCAGGTAGAGCAAATGATATCTGTCTTCAGCCATTTTGCAAGCCACCTGACATTTCCCAGGAGCAGCAGGCAGTGATCAAAGCTCGTGCAATTCCCTCCTTTACTTCTGTTTTCCCTCATCCACCTGTCCCTGCCACATTCAGTCTCCAATTCATCGCGGATATCAAATCAGACGGGCTCTGAAGCATGTTCAGGTAAAGCACCGCTCCATCCAGCTCCCGTCCATCTTTGCTTTTTTGGACGTTTGCTGTTGTGTCACTGTGCAAATGCGTGGGTGAGGCGCGGGCACGTTTAAAAGTCAGAGATGCTTTTTTCCCCCTCTTCTTCTTCTAGTTCTTCCCACTCTGACCTTTTGTTCTTAACATGGATGGGATTAAGAGGCAGGCGAGAGGGGTGTGCACGTGGATATTCGGTCACAACTGCACTCGTGTTTACAGGAGCACCATTAAGGAGCTGACACAGACAGTGGAACAAGATGGCATGTCATTTAGCAGGAAAACAGCACTCCCTTTAGGCCATAGTGTCATTCACAGTAAATCCTATTTTTCACCATTTAAAGGGTCGTCTCCTTTGCTCACACACACTCACACACATACTGAGGCCTGGCCTTCAGCTGTACCATCTGGTAGAAATCATGAGAATTATAGTCTTCCTCCACTCCTACACACACTCTAACATGAGAGCAGAGAAAGAGAAAGACGGTGACCGTCATTCTGTTAATCATACGTGGTCTCTGCATAAAGCAACATGTGACTCTTTTAATTTTTTTTCCATTAGGAATCAATTACCATCTATGCAACAGTGAGCTCTAAATTTAGCCACAAGAGACTGAGAGAGAAGAGAAACAAAGCAAGTTAAAGAAAGAAAAGAGAGCACAGCTCCATGTAAATTACAATCTTTATGTTGCATTGAACTGTGAGCAACGGCACAGTCGCAAGAAAGGGGGGATGAAGGAGTGAATGAGTGGGTATAAACACCACTGCGCTGCCTGTCTATTAAACATTAACGGCATCATTTATATGTAAATTACTCAACAGCTACACGGAAAGATGGTGGGATGTGAGGCCAGTTCAGTGCTGGAGAGAAGAATGGGATGAGGGATGGAAAGGACAAAAAAGAGATAGAGAGAGATAGAGAGAGGCGAGTCTCCTTCATTCAGTAGTCTTTCACATAGGTGGAAAAAGTCTGCAATGTCCGATTTATCCGCCTGCACATGCATGAAGTGCACCAGAAAGAAAACACACACACTTAAAAAAAAACCCCACAATGACTGAAAGTGCATAGCACATGTACGTGCACACACTCCCTGCTGATGGCTGATAAGGTGACACACACATACTCGCAAACACTTCCTCCCGGGCCTTTCCGGAGTGGGGAAAGAGTCCCTGGGTGAGGCGGAGGTGAACCAAAGAAGTCTTCCTTTTTTGTTTTGTTTTTGTTACTTTCAGAGGTGGCGACGATGGTTTCCGACAGCCTGGCTGAAGATGAGGATGGAAACTAAAGACGAAGACACAAAAAACCCCAAAAGAAAAGATAAATCTTGAGTGAAACATCCAGCGATGAAGATGAGAGATTGTTGAGTTAGCGTGGTGTGTCGTTTTGCGTGCCGGGGCTAGTTGGGTTTGTCCGGCTAGCGCGGGAAGGGGGGGATGGGGAGGCGTGATGACCCGGCGCTCAACCGTCGGAGACGGGAGGGGACACCCAGCCATACTTCTCGTGGGTTTTCACCAGGGACTTGAAGGTGGCCTCGGCTTCCTTACGACTGAAAGCCTTCTTGGACTTCCCTGCTTTCCTACATATACGACCCTGTGAGAGGCAGAAGCAGAGGGGGGGAGAGAAACGAGGTTAGGAGTGTGAGGACACTTAAAAAATGCAGAAGACATCAAGTTGTCACTGATGGACCCGTCACAGAGATGTAAGGGCAACAGAGTGCTGCCTTTCATCGTGTCACCCAGCTATTTTGGAACTAGCAGCCTCACTTATGCACTGAACATCACCTGAAGCCATTTGTTACACGACCTTTTCTTCAACCTGTTTGTTTCGCTTGCTTTGGTCAGAAAAAGGCGTCAAATCCTGAATTTTCCCCCAAATTAGAAAACCAAAATGGCTCCCGAGCCAAAAAAAAAAAACATACATATTGATTATAATAAGGGATGACAAGGGCTTCCTCCTAAGTGCTGAAAATCCCAAAATAAATGATACTTCGAAATTAAAGCAGCTGTGTGAAGAGTTTAAAGCTTCATGCAACAATTCCCATAAAAAAAATAAAACATTGTTTTTATTAAAAATAAGCAAACTGACCTGCCAGGACAGAAACTATCACAGTGACCTAATGACCACCAAGACACCTTCATTTGACCTACAGCTACATCCAACCAAGAAAGGCAGCAGATAAGCTTTTTGTCTAAGCCGTAAATACAAAAACGTCAATTCGGCCTTATTTACCTTGTAAAACCTGAAATCCTCTATTCTCAGAGATAACGTTCCCATATTGTAGCTTATTTAGTTATTAGACACTCACCTGTAACACAGGTCTACCTGAACTTGGTCCGTTACTCTGGTTACAGCCGAAACATGTCAGGTAGGCCTTTGCTACAACTAAGTATCCCGTAAGTTGTAGTAATTGTCAACACAATGAGCTTCATGGGACTTTGTAAAAGCATATTCATGTTCATATAGAAAATATTTGTTTCTTATTTGTATGTAACACATGACTGGGAAGGTAATTAAATAGACCTTGTAGTCGCAGCGATGTAGAGATTTAATTACATGTGAGGATAATTTTGGCAGAGGTCTGAAAAATCAGCACTTTAAAATGTTAAACAAAGGCTTCCTCTCAGGTTTTATCATGTAAATAATCCTAAAAACAGTATTTTTCATGTCTGGAAAAACATGAAATGGATGTAAAAACCGCTGTTTTCCTCTAAGTCCATTCTTTATTTATTACAGAGCTTTAGATAGCTAAACCACAAATACAACCTTTCAAGACAGAATATTGTGGCTTGATCTGGGTGCATTATCGGAGCGAAGGAAGACGCTTCTCTTGTTTATGACTGTTAGCAGTTATAGCAATCTCATTTTGGTAATGCAGTTTCAAGACAAAAACCGGCGCACACGCACACTGATGAAAATGCACTGCCGCAGGGGTGATGTTGACAAGACAAGTGGTCTGAATGCAGACTGACCAACATCAGATCAATCTTTAAAAGGCAGGCAAAGAGCTTTTAAGACGTCATGTTCAATCAGAAGTGAAGATACACTCCAGCATGCTGTGCAGTGGGAAGCTAAGAGAAAGCCAGGAGCAGATACTGCACTAAATGATGAAAAGGTTGCATATATATGTTTGAATATGAACATACAACGCTGTCATGTGGAAAGCATGGCAATTTACGGATTTTTACCTAGGGAACACCATACTGAAGCCCTTTCTCCTTCCCACACTGTGCTAATAATATACATGGGATGAGATGGTGGATGTAAAATAGGAGAAAAGAGGTGTGGGCCAAGCTTGTCGCGATAGAGCTGCTTATTCTGTTATTGTCAGCACTGCTAAGTCTTCCCTGAAGAAGACTGTGTAGGAGGGCAGAAAGAAAAAGAAACAACTGCCTTCATGTTAAAAGAACTAATGCTTGGAGACATGCATGACAGTCACAACGCAGCCATGACAAATGTGTGATTCATAGCAGCGGCGCTAGCATTAGAAGCACCTCAGAAACGCAGGAGCATCACAAAGGGGAAGATAAAAACATGCAGATCTGACGGCACAGGGAGTCTCTGTCCACCGGTCATACTGCAGCGACACAGAAAACCTGGCTGTGGTTGACTCACTAAACTCTAGAATTAGTTTGCACATGCTCAGTAACACTGCACCACTTCCCTTTTTGACAGAGAGGAAACTGGCATCGAGACTCTCCACGGAGACCAGTACTAGTGAAATTCCCTGAGTTGCAGTGCTCCTCTGCATGTTGTACTGCAGTGCAGAAAACACCCAGATATGATTGCACATATATAGCAGGCCCCAGGTTTCTTCAGCTGGCTGCCTTTCTGGTCGACAAAACACAAATGGAGCCTTTATTCCAAAGTTGAGCACCGAGAGGCTCGTCTTTGTGTAGCAGTGACACTCTATCTGCTATGCTTGCCGGAGCAGATCTGCTTTTGTACTGTTTTCTGTCTGGTGTTTAAGAAAATACTTTCAGGAATTATATATTTTTGAAGAGTTTAAAAGTAAATAAAGTATATAAAGCCAGGTACCTTTAAGCTAACTTGACTTGCTAAGGTGACAAAATCCACTATATATATA
>JBAMIG010000018.1:4794095-4813800 GCA_037177335.1 Kiunga ballochi | reverse complement strand
TTTGTTTGTTCATATCCATCTTTTTTTGTCTGATTTATCAAACCCAGCTTAACTAATTTCTCAGACCTTCCTAAATCTCTAGCCATTCTGTAAGATGGCATGTCGTCACGATGACGTATTTGCCATGGCAACCGAAGGCGTCATCTTTAACTCACTGTAGGTGATCAATATAAACAAAATTATGGCTACTATAACTGTGTAAACTGGCCCTGTTACTAAACTAACGTTAGTGGGTAAGCAACACATAAGGAATATTAAATGTGGACCACAAATACAGTGCTGTTGATAGCGCTTGTGCAATGGTATCCTATGCTACAACTTATTCAGAGTTTAGAGGCAGAGTAAGATTTTTTAAACAATTCTAGAAGCAAAAAGGAATCTAGGTTAAAAGAGAATATTTGTTTATGGTGCTCTGAATGCATCCGCTAACAGTTAGCTAACAGCTAACTGCTAGCTTAAATACACCCGGTCTGACTCATTTTAAATAAGGTTTAAATGGGTACTTTGCAGTCCTATATTATTATTATTAAGTGCCACTAGCCACTTGTCTCTCCTGACTCCATTTAAAAGTAAAAGGTGCAACTTCAACCCCTTGTTTTTCTGGCTGTGCAGCCGACCACACAACAACATTTCGGCATGTCTCCTCCGTAGTGTTGCTTAGGGTCATTTCACCCACGCTAAGATGGCGAGCTTTGTTGCTATGGAGGACGTCAAACTGTCCCTGATGTGCTTATCGTTACATTTCTCCCCTGAACTCCACACCATTCTCCCATCGTCCTCCATCTGCTCATCTCGCCTCACCTCTGAGCAAGAATGAATGATATCGTATCGTGTTGGCAGAGGCCTCACTGTATCTATAATGTATCGTGTCGCTGGCGTTGTATCGATTTGCGTATCGAATCAGCCTCAGTGGTGGAGCTTCACATCCCCACTTTCTGCTCTCCATGCACAAAAGAGCCTTGCTCTCTGGGTCATATGATGTAATAAAGACTGTGTTCCTGCATGAGTGGGGAGAAAGTTAGACTCACATAGAGACCAACATATCGAATTCACAGTAGCCGTATCAAAATGGTGAAATAGGGGTTTGAAATTGTATTGACGTATTGATCATTGTTTGTATTTTTCACACTATGTGGCCTGTTTTCTGAATCCCTTCAACTTTCTAAACTTCACCTGGTATGTTTGCCTGCACTGGAAGTATTGACAAGTCCACATTACTCCTCTCTGCACCTTCCGTCTGACACCTATTTCCTTTCAACACGATTCTGATCTCTGTTGCATACTCACAAACACGCATGCACTCGCCGGCATACATATACTCACAGTTCTGAATCTCTTGTGTCTTGTCACATACACTTCAGTTTTCTGGAGCTATCAAAGTGCTGAGTGCAAACTCGGCCCTCCAAATACTGTCACATGTCACCAGAGGTGTCTCGCTCCCTGTGGTAACCCTCTGAGCTCCTGGCACAAGAACAAGTCATTATTTCCATGGTAAAGGTCAGAGGCTCTGTCACCTGACCAAAGTGGAGCTGAGTGGAGTTGCCTCGAGACAATGACCAAAGGTCAGTTTTCTGATTTGCCTCTCATGCAGTGAGACTAGATTTGAGGAGGACGGACTGCTCCCAGATCTGCCTTTGAGCCCCTTTTTGGTCACAGACATGGAAGCTCAGATAATTGGCTGCAGGGAGCTCCATAATGAGCCTCAGGGTCTGTAATGTGACACATCTTAAAGGAGAAATGTTTTAATAGGGCAATTACAGGAAAGAGGAGGATGTTTTTTGTAGAGTGAGTGATTGTTGTGGAGGAACGCTGTATGAAGAAATTCAGTGGCATTTAGTGCCATTATCTATTGGGGGTGCTTTGTGTTGAGGACATTTTTAATGTGATTAGTCTCATTTGAGCTCATCTTTGAATGGTCTGACCCACCGGGGCAGGTCATGCTGTGCTTTAGAGCTGTATTTGCAATTACCATCTAACATTATGCAGAAAGGAAATGGATAACTGGATGTGGTGGGCTGATTGGACTGTTCAAAAACAGAGCCGCTCAATGAGTCCATCTGCAAATTGGTCAAATCTACCCTAGAACCTGGAGTGACTTGACATATACGATGTTGAAGGATACTGCATTTTTCTGGGTGATGCGTTTAAGGCCAGTGAATAATTAAAAAGTGCTCTCAAACCTTGCACAAAAGTGCCGTGCTGTTTAATTCAGCACAATTCATATGCTCAGTTTCATCTGAAGTTTTTGCCCCAGGCAATGCCTGCAACTCGACCAAACCACAGCCTCTGAACCAGCCAGACTTACCGACCGCAAGCCTAACCGGCCATCTCTCTGACACCGACCTGACTCACACTGCTTATTTTAACAGTGCCCCTCTCTTCCCCTTCAATCATCCGCTGTGGTCTGACTATAGATGAGGTTAACTACAGCACAAGCCCTACTTCCAGGAGTCACCGGGGCCAATTATATCAGCCTGACAACTCTTCCTAACCTGAACCCTATGGAGTGGAAAATGCCTTTCCACTGGCTGCATCACCAGGGACAGAACAGGCTAGTGGTGTCTGAAGCCTCAACCAAGCCTGGGTCAATTTGGCATGCAGAGGTCTATGGAGAATAAGCCTGATGAAATATATATATGATCTTCTTCAAATGTGTATTGTTCATGGTGCTGTCTTTTCAGGCAGCGTCCATCCCTCCTGGTATATTCCAGGCTTGGCAGAGAAAGGCTTTCCTGCCAGATTGTTGTGAACAGATGGACCAGGAATGCCAAGGTTTTCTCCTTTTAGTAAACAGTTTACATGAGGTTTCCCAACCCAGGCATTCTCACAGATCAGCTACTCATACAGAAAAAGTAAGAAATAACTTTCAGCAGCTGAATTTTTAAGCCCTGAATGTTCTCACAAAAATAAAAGCCTTTATTTGTCTTATTATTTCTGGACCAAAACGGATCCAACCGGAGCAAACCCATCAGCAGGACAGTGCTGACCTCTCTCTGTCACAGACTGGAACTGCAGCAACTCAAAAAAAAACCTTCAAATATTTCCTTTTTACTCATGTTTGTGAGCTTTCATTAACGATGTTGCTTTGTTATGGAAAGATGTACCAAATAGACAGACATCACATAATTTATTAACCAATATGGTAATTTATACAGAGAAGCAAAGACAAAGGTGATGTTTCAGTGATGATGCTTCTGCTTGAACTGCAGTCCACAGTAGCCACACGTGCCCACTTTAGTGTCTTTATCCTGCAAGCAGACAAAAGTAAGAAGATAACTCCGTTAGTGTTTTTAATTTGGGACTTTTTAAAAACCAGCTAGAGCACAGAAAAATAGATCCTTGTACATAGATGAGTTTGGAATTTTTAAGTGTTTCCTGGAAAAGCTGTGTACATGTTTGAATTATTTCCAATTTTAGTTGCCACAAAATACTAAATTTATACATCAACTTCCTGTCACACAGGTTCTTTACACCAGCCCACACAATAAACTCACTAAGATCAAACGGTGGGAATGTCTGGAGGATTTGGAGACGGTGGTTTTATTGTCTGATGATAGGAAGGAGAGCAACACAGGAAAGTACAAAGCTTTGACCTCTGCTCTAACAGTAAAGCAGCATCATGCTATGGGGTTGTTCTGCTGCTGATGGAAAAGAAACTAAACCACTTTTAACATCTCAGCCAACTAAAATCTCTTTAGTAACTTTGTAATAAATATAAAAAGAACCGTGCAGCTTCATCTATTTCTGCACTAACCCCACTGAGTGACACAAACATTTTGGGCTTGGTAAATTGTTCTAAATATTTCATGTATGCTGGGTCTTACCAAGTTGATGTACACTTTGGGATGTCCGAGAGCTCCTCCGCCTCCATCACAAGACACAACTCTGGCCTCAATGTCCGTCACTGGTTCCTCTGACACCAGCTTGATGGCAAAGTTCTTGTTCACCTTGACACAAACATGCAATAGAAAAATAAATATCATACAATGTGAGAACTGTAACAGTGTGGATTAATAATAACATATAATCATGAATGTGTGAAATCCAACTAAACTTATAAAGATATTTATATATTTTGATGAAGAAATGTCCTGTACACTAAATTATCTGGTAATGAGAGGCTCTATGATCATCTCCAATAGGAGCGAGAAACATCTAAAACATGCAGAACTGGAGGATCAGGGTTTCCCACCACTGCCTAAAACCACTCAAATCAATCCAAGTGATGGTTTTAAGCATTATTTTCTTTAATGGATAAGCACAAGAATACTTTCATCAATGGCTTTTCTGAAAATTCAGAGGAACTCTACAGATTTAATCCTGTGTCTTATTAAATGCCTACAAACTTATGCATTTGCATGGAGTGATGCTGACACCTTTTGATGGATGTGGTTGTAAATATTAGCTAGAATGGCTGCAACTTCTTGGACTGTGGTTGCAGACACGCTTGTAGTGGTCATGTGAAGCATCAGATCAGCTGCAGACAGGCTGCTATGGCTTTATAATAGTTTACACAACGTGCTACCATGGATGGTACGAGCTGCTCCTGCTTTTAGAAAGGTTTAAATGTTACTGCTTGAAGAATGCTTACTTGTGATTACTATGAAAGAGCCCACATTTCAAATCTGTCTTGAGAATAAACAACACAACATATAAAACGTCATCACCCAAATAAACAAGAGTTTAACAAACGTATCAAGCTAGAAGAACTTCAATTATGATCAAAGTTGCAATCGAGCCAATAAAAGATCTTAGTAACACTCCAGGCTCGTGTAGCAAACAGTGTGATTCAGCGGGGACGTTTACACACAGCGCAGAGCCTGAGTGCTGATTGGCTGACCCCTCCCCACCTCATTAGCATACACTTGATGGAATATGTGAAGGTAAATAAAGGTATAAATAAAAGGTGGAAATAACATTTTTGCATGTGAAATAAAAAGTAAAAAAAATCCAAGTGTAACAATCATAACTTTCTGTGGAAAAAAAACAACAAATAGCTGAATGAATGTATTAAAACTACAAAAATGTCATATTTAACTATTTAATTTCTCATATTTATTTACTTTTAAATGACTGGTTTGGCATACATTAACACCATTTCCATAAAAAAACCTCATTTGCTCGGTGGTGACACTCCCCTACTCATCCTACTGCGCCAGTCTTTGCCTAAATCTATTACTCTCTTTAGACTAATGTGGATTATTTGGCATTTATGTGTTAAGTATTCTGCTTTAACAGTTATTTGATTCTTGCTGTGACAAATAAATCAGATATTTATTTGTGGGTGATTAAGCTGGTCCTGGTTGTGTTACTATTAGAAACGCACAATGTGTCACAAAACTTCTTCCTGTATTATTATGGTACATTAATCATAAATGTATCCAATGTTTCTGTAACTGTTAAAAGAAAATGCATTTCTCCTGATGTGTTGTATGCATGCAGCTTGTTTCTGACCTTTTTATTTTACTTTAAGGCTAATTTAATCGATTACCTGTAGTAACGGGCATTTGGAAGCTGAGCTGAAATTTGCCCCATTTGGGAAAAAAACAAAATTGTACCTGAAGGGAATCTTGATAAAAATATTGGTAAAGACAATCAAAGTTTTTCTTAATCCTTATTAGTTGATGAGATCTTACCTCTTTCTGTTTGCCAACAAATCTGGCTCTCCTGTGATCGCTTTCATCAAACACCTGATAAAAAGAAATGTTAAGATGAAAAGCCTCATTTTTATAAAAGGGTCATTTTTATTTTAAGAAAACTAAAATACCATACAAGCAGACACATAAATGTTAAACTTTTAACAAAACATCCATCTAAACTTTTGCACCAGTGATTCCAAAGTCTAGAAACCAATCTCACTGAGCATTATGTGGGATTGGTCAGGATGTAAATGATGCCGTTTCCAGAGTACGATTATATGCACATGTATCTATGCATACGATTGCACAATACAGCAGCACAAGTTGGCACAGCAGCATTTACGAACATCTCACTGGCACTGCACCAACGTGGGACCTTAAGCAACATCCTCATCCCATCGTTGTTTGCCACCTGAAGTTACTGCATACTGCTTTTCTGTCGTGCCACCACAGAGGGGTGGTATACACCGGGGTACAGAAGGCCCAAAAATAAATACAGTCTTGAACACTAATGAACAAGTGCCAAATTTACAGACAAGCACGTTTGTTTGTGCATCCTGCACACAGCACTGTCTGTAAATGTCTCTGTCATCAGACAGGTCAGAGGTTATATAGTGTCCCAGGTACTTCACCTCATTACTGACATCGAGGAGGATGTCGGAGAAGAAAAAAGTCAGGGAAGGATAGTTTGGTGTTCAAAATTCAGTAGGACTATTGTTTTGTAACTTCATTTCAGGTGAGTCAGACCTCAATGTGTATTTATTCCTCTTAAAGAATCAAAGAAGATATTTAAATTGTGCATTTGCCCGCTTCTTATAATCAAACCGGGGGCCATGTTTATGCTTGCTTGATTCAGCTTCAAGCTATGTTTCAGGTTTATACAGATTTAAGAAGGGATTCCCCCCATTTACTCATACAATATGCACAGTTCATTCCTATGTTGCTGATTTTTACAGTTAATATGAAAACATGCCACTGCACTTTTGTTAATTCAATATTACTCAACAAAGTATGAGACTGAGAGCAATACACAAAGATCCTCCTCAGTCAAGTTGGACCATTTATTTTTCCAACATGTATGTCATTATTCACGGAAAAAGGGCTAATAAATTGCCTAAATTATTTGCCGTCTGTCTTGATAAAAGAAGATAAATACGTGAGCTGCTTTTTAGGCATAATGTATGCTGAATATTGGAATATTTAGTAATTTTTATGTCAGTATTCAGGTCAATTATTAGTGTCCAATAATGCAACGGTTTAGCAACATTATCAGATCATTAGGGTTAGCTGGAAACAGATAAACGATTGAAAACCTACCTGGCCAGTGTGAGTAATGGGCTCACCGGTGCTGGAAACTTCCAAACTGTAGCAGTGGACAGGTACAGCGGTTAACCTCAAAGGCGAAACGAGCACCTTTGCATTTCGACTGAAGGACAGAACTCTACCAAAAGCGGCCGCCATGTTTACGTCCGTCTATTTTCCCAAGATGCCTTGCGAAGAAGTCGTGCGTGGTCATTCTGATTTCCGGATTTAGACTATCAGGTTCACAAAATCTATAGCGGTTTACAAGTCTTTCACATAGTTTAAGATATTTAGAGATACAACGGTGTTACAAAACTCCGTGATCTTAAGCCTAATTATATAAAAATAAACATTTTAACTTCTAAAGAAAGTTGGGATTTGTCTGAGAGACCTAACTTTGGGAATACAATTCCTAACACCGGACGTTGTTCACTAAACTGCACAACCAAGAGGAGCCGTGCTAGCTAGTAGGAAATAAAAAGGCAACAGTCAGGGGTATAACCCCAGATTTTATACTATTTGGACGTTTTGGGAGGTATATGCACCTTTTTTATTCTAGCAGAACGTTATTATTGTCTATAGTTATTAGTTTAATCTGGTTTAATGTCGGGTTTTAGCTTTAGCAGGTCAAACCATGCAACCATCTAGTCTCCTTGGGCATGTTGCGCAGCTCTCTCAATGTAGCATCCTGCTGTTAGACTTGTATACGTTCTAGGAAATACTTGGTTTAAAATAAATTTAATATTTTATAAATAATAGGAATATATATATATAAATTCAGTGATGTTTTTCTTAAATACATTACTAAACCGAAACATTGTAAAACTTTTTTAATTGATTCTTGAATGAAACACCCAGGTTTACAATGAAATGCACATGAATTCTTTAAATACGTTGTATTATTTTAGACTAAAAATATATGTCTTTGCATACTTTCTCCAGCATTTTCCACCATGACACCTGTACTATTGAAGCATCTGGCCATCTCCCTTTCTCGTCATTTGGCACAGATGAGCAGCTTGAACCCAGTCTTCTCCTCACCAGCAGCCAGTGCCTACAGATGTCTTGGCACACTTGCTGCTGCCCCTCGCTCGCTGCTCGTATTGAAAGCCAGAGTCAGCTCCTTCCAGCTCCCTCATTCATCCGGCCTCCCTGTTCAGTGTAAAACATCTCTGTTTGGACAGTGTCAGCATCTTCCCTGCATCCAGCCTTCTGCTGGGATGAAAACTAAATCCGCCCTGAAAAGGCGCTGCAAAGACTGTTTCTTTGTTCGCAGGAGGGGACGCTTGTTTGTGTACTGCAAGACAAATCCAAGACATAAACAGAGGCAGGGCTAAATTGTTGGGACAGAAAGGCTTTGAGGTTGTTGATATTTACCCAAAAAAAATGGTCACAATAAATTAAGTGCTGAAAAATCTCTAGACGTCATCCCCCTTTATTTCGACCATTTAAAATAAATGGTTTGCGTTATGGAAAGAGATAGTTTTTAAAATAAAACCAACCTTCTTTACAAACGTTTTGTAATGACATGTTGTATTCCACTGTTTCACCACAAGAGGGAGCCACAGTATTTACAAATTGGCCACAAGATCATACTGAGAAAGCACCTTTTCCTCATCTGCAGTAGGCCTACTTTTGCTTTTCATAGCCTTCTATAACTATGTATTAACTGAGCTATGAGATTAATTAAAGATCAAAATGCATTCTGTGCCAGAAGAAAGCAAAATATGTTCAACCGTTCTGGACAGAAATAATTTAAACTCCAAAACAAATGAAACAGATTGGTTGGAGGATGTTTGGTAACAAACAGGCTCTGCTCAAATAGTTTTCTTAAAGGTTAATATTTACCAATGGAGGAACAAGGAACTATGGAAAACCTAATCCAGCATCTGCAAGCACTACATTACTTGAAGCACGTTTTCATACAAGTACAAACATACCAGAAGTTTCCTGAGTTGTGAAATAATTTGGTCGGAGAACACTTCAAATAACAACCGACAAAGCAGTCTCCTGCAGGATACAGAGTAGACTTTCAGTCCTCTGTATGCTTTAGGCATGTTGAAAATGAGATTTCAGGAATCAAATGTTGGAGGAAATCCAACGTTGGATGCCTTTTTTACTTGAGTGAATGATCATCTCTAACATCTACATTCCATAACCTGTTTGCATGTGTGTGCAAAGCGGTGCTGAGCAAATTTGAAGAAGTTTTATTTGAGTGGATGACTTCAGATTTGATCGTTCTTCATGTAAGTTTTAGAGTGGAGCCTGTTTTATTCATCAAATAGGTTGGTGTTGCGTTTTATTATGTTACCAGATTGGCGCAGCTGTTAGCACATATAGATAGTAAATAGAGAAACACCAGTTTTTCTTGTATAACCTCTTTTTGTGCAGAAATCTTATCTCCTGCAGTTATGCATGCTTTCAGAAGACACATCTGTTAAATCTGCTTTGCCATTCTGGTTCAGTTTTCTGTCATCCTGCAGCTTTTGTGCTTAAAGCTTGCAGCTGTGAACATGATCCAAAACCACTAGCAGAGTGACTGGTTCCTCATTTGATGAATTTCCACTGAACATGTCCAAGCCTTATTACCTGCTTGAGCACCTTTGAACCTCAATTCAACTGTAAGGTTTAATACTTCTAAAAAGCCAGTTAGACTACCACAAAAAGTGACTAAAGTTTCAGAATATTACCACACAAAAAGTTTGAAATAACCTTAAACACCTCTTTGCGACACATACAACAAGAAAAGGATGTCAGATGATTGCAGAGAACACAAACAATCATAGGGAAGTAGTCTTTATTTAAAAAAGACACCCACTGGTTTCATAACTGTATAGATATTGTAAATAGGTTTTATTTTTATAACTAGTTAAAGAGTATTGTTCATCTATCACAAATGCTAAAAAGTCTAATTTGGGATCTTATTTTCTTTTATTTATTTTTGAAATACAAAACCCATCTGACAACAGCTGATAATAATTATTTATTCATTTTCCAAACCACTTAATTCAATTCATGGTCGGGTGCTAAGGATAATTTTATCATTATTAAAATGGAAAATAAAGTATCAGATAAAGTTTTGTAAGCAGCTGACTTTCTACGTTCATTTGTATTTCTGTTTTAGTGTCCAACAATGAACTTTTAGCTTGTGAAATCAGTTTTTTACTCAGCTTTTCAGAACCGGAAGTTACACCATTTTACCTGCGTAACTGTGTCTAACTTGACACACGCGCACAGGAATCCTCCTTCCCGCCCCGCCGGACAGCATCAGTCTTCGCCACTACCGGCGGAGGAAGGGTTGCATGTTTGACGGAATACCAGTGATATTAGTGGACAGAAGTTTTGTTGACCCAATAAGAGGTCAGCTCGTTAGTTATGAAGACGCCTAACAGCCCCTCCCGAGGAGCGGGCACGAACCCCTTCGTCCACGAGCTCAATTTCACAACGACTGAGAAAATAAAGGTGAGAGAATTCCGTTCAGTTTTACCTTTTAAAGAACGGGTAAAAAGTAGTCTGCTTGATTTTAAAAGTTATTTTCATTTTTTCGGTGTACAGAGAAGTTCTTTAGCGGGACGTTTCTCCGGTTTGGGCTGACTTATGACGTGTTTTTTGGGAAGAGTTCACACTCCGCTGTAATGACATGTAAACACTGGCATGAAATAAGTCCTACGTTACACCACGTCTCTCGAGGAAAATTGCTTGCTGTTTTGTTGTTGTGGATAGTAGAAAACATAAAGCAACAATGTTTATTTTAAATAGTCAAAAGTGAATACTATAAATCAGCAGAGATTTACTTATATTTTCTGATAGCCCACCACAAAAGTAGCTAGTTATCCCTGTCATGTAACCGTTCTTGTTTTGTTGGCCACAACGACTGAATTTATGTTATTTATTCATTTAAAAGGCTAAAAAAGTGGTTAAACATGTCTAATGTTGCTCTTTATTACTTTTAGCTGGTGATAAATGAACACACGTGTCCAGTTGCACCTAACGGGTTTCATTAGCATGTTGGCTTCTATCATTACCTGTTCATTTACAGCAGGTAGCAGCCCCATGCACTGCTTTGAGTATTATCTGAAACTGTAATTATGGGTGTGCTATCTCCCCTCTTCCCTTCATTTCCTGGTTGAAGGTATACAACCACACCAGAATAAAAATTGACCAAATTTAAATACCAGACATTTGCATTAGATTTCCAACTGCAGTAAACATGAGCGTTGATCACGTGATGTTTTCTCCATCATCTGTTTTTATAGTTTTTTTTAAGGTGATATTAGTTATATGTGGACACACATGCATACACACAGGCATGTTTTTCACCTGGGTGTTAGATGTGAGTTGAGGCAGTGGTAGGGTGTAGTGATGTGAAGGTGTTTGTCTGTATAGGACTGATAACTTTATTTATGCGTTTTCTTTTAAACCAAATTGTGTTACAACATAGAAAAACAGTGAAGCGCAAAAAGATGTGAACTGGAATCTAAAGCAAAGAGCTAAACTCCAAACAGAAACAAGTTGGTACTGTATATGTTAAATGTAACCCTTTGTAATTTATTTTGTTTGTTTTTATTTAAATTATTTTTGTGCATAAATTCTGCGTAAACAGTAATAACTGTAAGTAAAGGTGGCACGATTCATTTTCCATCTAGGTGTGGAGGTGAACATCTCCTCTGACTCCAGCTGGATGGGCTGGTGGTGCCACAGCAGGTGTGTTGAAACAGAAACCACCATAAGCAGGAGAGCTTATTGTGACACAAGCCCTGGGTGTTTTGTGACTAGTTTGGAGCAGGGGAGGGGTCTGTGGTAACACTGCTGATTGAGAAGAGCAAGAACAATACATGCTTTCATGTCGGTGTCCAATAACACCTGAAAAAGGTCAACAGATTAGTTGTTTTTTCTAAATATAGTGACTAAAATGGCAACAATTATAATAGAAGTTAGTTATCCGAGTAGGTTCCCGGATACCTCACCGCATTTGGCAGAGGTGATGCTTGTTCAGAATGCATTTTAACAATATTTAATTATATGTGATCATTTTGAATGGAGGTATAATTTGTGTCCTTGATCCAATCGTAGAGGAGACGAGCCTGACAACTACAGGAGCCCCGTCAGTCGAAGAAATAGAAGATTTATACACAAAAATCTGATGTTTCAATGGAATAATATCTGACAGATAAGCTGCAGCTTTTGTTGAGTACATCATTAAAATAGTTTTAAATTCCATGCTAAACTTTTCAGAAAGTTTACTTTTATAACTCAGAGTTCACTTTAAAAATGTGCAAAGCAGTCTTTTAAACAAATTGCCGACGGTGCCTATGGAAAATCTTAGGTTTTGTTCACTAAATGTCCAATCCTTTCATGTTTATCTGTCTTCAAATACCCCCAGCTTTGATTCAGAGCTTAACAAAACTGCAGCAATTCCACTGAGATACGCAGTAAACCAGGGCCTGTTTGGTTTTTACCATTTATTCTCAGCATTAAATCACATTTCAGGGTTTGGACTCTTCATTAGGGCTTATTGATTTGACTAAAATAGTTATTTTCCCAGATTTAGAAAGAAGCCCATCATTAGTTAGCAGTGTTGTCACTTTTTCCATCGGGGTTCCCAGTCGGTTGTGAATGTGTGCCAGATGACAGCAGCTGGACCGTGTGTGTCTCCAAGCCTGCTTCACACCTCCGGCTGCCTGCCTCTAATGCAGCACCGAGGTGGGTTTTTTCCACTTGTGAGTCAGTTACACACGCTAAAGTAAACACACGAGCTCTGCCTTAATAAAAACAGACATGACCAACGCTCCAATTGTCTAAAAATCTGCTTGTAGATCTGAGTTTTGCATATTTCAACGTTAGCATCACCATACCTGTATGAGTGAATTTCTCCTCAGATAAACAGCTGAGTCACACATTGCTGAACATGACACAGTCATGGCTTCTAACCCTCCGGCACACAGACAGAACACCTGTGACATTTAGTAGAGCCGCCATGTTCAGGAGCTTCCTGTACAGGAGCTTCCTGCATTACAGTGTTTACAATAAACCGTGTTGCTGTACCATGCAGTGCAGCTTTTTCTCTGATGTCTTATTTTTACTGCCAGACTTCATTCTCTGTTTGGTGGAAATCAGCTCTCATTTCCTTCTGCTAGTTGAAAAGAAAGAAACTAAGGGAAGCAAGTTGTCAAAACTGTACAGAGTCACATTATCAAGTGTAGGACGGGATGTGAAACTGTAGGTGTTTTACTACAGGGGACAGCCTTTAGTGGGGGGTTGACGACACTAATCTGACATCTATCCATCTATCAAAACAAACTCACAGGATGTAAGTTTCATTGAGCTTAAAATCAACCCTGATTAATCACATTTTCACAAAGTGTCGTGTCAGCTCAGCTGTATTTTCAAACTCCACAATTATTTATCTGTGAAAAATCTCCTTTTTAAATCTCCTTATGAAAAACATTTCATTGACTGAAAATATTCCTAAATTTCAGATCTCACAACACATTGACTAAAAAAAAACCCTATAAAGAATATTAGATCTATTATAAGCTCTAATGCAGCTCAGAAAATGTCTCCAGTGATGGTAGATTCAGCGTGTTTCAGCACAATGTTATCGGTCCCATTGAGACACACTCACTCAGTACAATGCTTTGGACAGTGGGAGGAACCAGGAGTAACCAGGAGTAACCAGGAGAACCCACTCACAATCAGCTAAAATGCTTCTTCAGTCACCCAGAACAAGTATTTTAGCAGATTTAGTAAATAATCTCCCATCACACTGACATATAAACTAAAATGTGACTTTTCTCTGATAATACTAACAGGAAAATGGTGCCTAACACGCTTGTCTCCTGCACTTGTACCTTGTGGAGGTGCTATAAATCGCAGCTGTACACAACAGAACAGCTGTAATATGAATATTGCTATCAATTAACCTCAGGTAGTTATGGCTGCACAGAGTCGTGTGTTTGGGTGGAACAAATCCTAAAGAGACCTGTAGAGGATTTGATGGAGGATGCCTTAATGTTTGGATTTGTGGTGGAATATAGTAACAAAAAATGAGATAAACTCAAACTTGTTTGGTACATTAGTAACAGCAGATCCCTGGTTTAGGCGAGTTCAGCCGTGCTGAAGTTTATGTCCATGAGACATAATAAATCAGACGCCGTTGATCGCTACGGTTCCCATAAAACATCGGAAACTGCTCAGCTCTGCTCCGCCTCGCCTCATTCTTATTCCGCCTCTTGAGAAAATGTCAGCACATCCTCCCGGATAAATTTGTTAAGCTCTGATGATGCTGCACGGCCACTGAGGGGGAAAGGTTCGAAAGAGCTTTTGAACGTCATAAATCACCTTCATTGCTGTTTATTTATTAATGCAGCCCCGAATGCACCTGGGTCCTCCAACTACAGCCATATATTGGGACGAATGGAAACAGGACCGAGGAGAAGAGAGAAGCTTGGATACGAGTCCCCAGAGTGGTGACAAAAAGCATGTCATTGCAAAGTAGGAGGAACACAGAGGAAGGGAGAACAGCATGGAAAATGAACGAGCAGCTGAGCTGTTAGATAGAGGAGAAGGACTGATGGATGGAGGGGTGAGGAGAGGAATCCCCTCAGGTTTAGAGATTAATATAAAGCGTAAGCCAAGACCTTGATGAGAAGGGAATGAAGGAATAAATGAAGTGACTGAACAGAGGACAAGCAGGAGGAAGAAGCTTCAAATCTGACTTATTACACAGTAAGAATAAACATGACTGGTTCAGCCAGCTGGTCACTTCTGTTGCTCCACTGTGTTATTTTTAAAGTACGGCAACTCTGCAAGCTTGTCTAAGTTATACATTTAAATGAAGCCCAGGCTAAAGCTGCACCTCACAAGAAAAGTGTTTCCATCTTGCTGGAGGAATATGAGAAGGATTTACTTTGGGTTTTTATTTATGATCTCCTTACATTATGCAAAGTCTGCATGTTACTCATAAGCAAAACAAGTGAAGAAATGAAGCAGCAGATAAAAAGGTCCCCTCAAACCCTTAAATCTGAATAAGTTATGTTCTATTAAATATCCTCAGAAATAGGATTAGAAAATAAGTTTTTATATGGAATTTAAAAATCTAGCCTTATCATACACTTTACATATATAGTACCTGCTGTTTCAGCCAGCGATGGTGTAACACAAAAACATACAAAGCTTTTTAAATGATCATGGTATAATAGAGGCTTAATAAGCTGTTATGCATTTACTTTACTTTTGTTTAGCTTGTAAATAGCCATGCTTGTTAAATTATTAGATGACAGTCTAATAATACACCTTACATCTATAAAAGCTACAATAACTGGATTTAAAATGCATAAGAGACAAACTGAACTGATTTAAAGCATAATCATAAATCCTTCAAATGAATAGTTACTATAAACTTAATAACAGGTGCATTCAAGTTCTCCTGCCCATGAGTAAGACATTTAAAAGTGAAAAGTCTTTAGGTTGTTTTTGTTAAAGGTATTGATTTGTTTTTTTATTTCTTGAGATTTAAAAAAAAAATTTTTAGTCCCTGATAAAAAAAACAAACAAACGTAAAGTTTAGTGCTTCTTTACTGCTCGGGTTTGGAATAAAAAGCATAAGAATCTATGTTCATATGGATGCAGAGAGAAGGAAAGGAGGAATCTGACACTGTAAATGTTTTTATTCCATAAATGGTGCATATTTGTAAAATGGAGAATCATATTTATTAAACCACTCAGAACAGAAAACTGTCTCATTTAACCACATAGAAGAAAAACACAAGCATAAGCATTTATGATGGTTAGTAAACATCTAATATGTACAAAGTTTTCTGGGATGAATCCAAGTTGCTGGTTTGGTCTTGACATTTTAGTTGACCTCCAGATGCAACAGGTGAGCATCTCAGATGGTTGCTTTTTAATGTCACAGGTAAAAAACAGGAATTTCCAACAGCAAATACACCTACTGCAGGTTATTCCCTCATAAAGAAGCAAATAAAGAAAACTTAAACACATTTTTAAAAGTTTATGCAGGTGATTCATTTGGTTCCACCTGATTAGCCATCAGGTATTTACTGTTGGTATTTTAATATAAGACTTAAAATAAGACTTTATTTTCCTGTCAGTGGAGAAACCTCCACATCCAAGCAGCAACAATATAAAGAATCACAGAGAAAAGGAGGATTCGCTCACAGAAAATCATGATAATAGTAGATAATAATAGTAACGATGTACAAGAAGCACAATAGTAAACTTTTATATTTATAACTATAAAATAAATATTTAGGCATAACTGCACACAAGCAAAGTGAAAAATCCTGCCATACAGGAGGTTACACACCCCGCAGACTGCAACCTTTACGACCCACAGAGGCATTTCTGCCACCAGACTAGCTAAATTATACTGGTTTAAAGCTGCAAATGATCTTTTGAAAAAAAAAAGAAAAGGCAACTTGTTTTGCTAAATGTCTGCAGTGGAAATTTGCTGATAGTTAATCTGGGTTGGTTTGTTTCTAACCTGTGAGCTCCAGGTGATGTTAATGTTGTTGGAACAGGACCTTCGATGGTTGGTTTTTCCTCCCTGAAGGTTCAGCTGGAATGTGGTTCTCCTCCTCTTTCCCCTGCAGGATAAACGGGCATATTTCTCTGCTGGATAGGAATGTTTTGCCTACATTTGAGTAATGATTGGTTCTGTGGAAAAGGCCACAGTAATGATGCCGTAAACTGTAGGTAACAGAAATACAGAAGTGTGGTAATGAAGCCTCCGCTCTGCATCTTCTCTCTCCAGATAGGACTGATGTCGGTCACAGTGTTTCCGGTGCGGCTGCTGCTCGTCTCCTTCCTCATGTTGCTGGCATGGCCCTTCGCCTTCACAGCCTGTCTGGGACGCTCACAGTTTGTTGTTGAGCCACAGTCATGGTGGAGGAGGTGGGTTGTTGGGTGGCTGTGTGATGGAGACATCCTTTAAACGACTAAATATTTAGTTAACACTGGAATTTTGATGTGAGAATGTTTAACGTTGAGAGAAATTTAAATAAAAACGAAACAAAATAATAAATAAAATACTTTCTTTTATCAGACTTATAGATGTTTGTCTGTGGCTGATCATGCGAGCCATGTGGTTTTGCGGCGGTTTTCATTGGATCAAGGTGAAGGGGGAGCGGGCCGCGTCCTCTGAAGTTCCCATCCTCACTGTGGCGCCACACTCTTCTTTTTTTGATGCCATCCCAGTAACCAAGACCATGTGCTCCATCGTCGCCAAACTGGAGAGCAGGAGCGTCCCAGTATGGGGCAGTAAGTCCTACACCTTGTTTACTGGTGGGAAAAGGTAAAAGAAGGAAAACATGTTTAAAGTACAACATTTGAGTAATAGAAGCAAATCTATATTTAGTTTGACTTTAAGTTTCAATTATTCGTCCTAAATTACATGAATGAATAAAACACTTTGCTTTACTCCGCCTTTTGGAAGAATAGAAAATTAAATGCTTGTTGTAAAGATGCTTTTGCAGATCAAATGCTCTGTTGTTAACTTTAATTATACATAAAAGGCAAAAAAAAAGGGAGAAAAACGGTGTCAAATTGAGCCAAAACTGGAAGCAAACCAATATTTTATTCTTAATGAAACATAAAAAATATGTTGGAGAGGGACATTTCAGTATTTCATTAAAAAAGCAACATGTCTCAGAAGCATGATGTGCACAACAGGAGATGTTACGACTAATCAGGTTATCTCACAACTTATTAGTAACATGATCTAAACAACCCCTAAAGGCAGAGTTTTCAGCGGTGTTGATGGACAAAAAATTGAACACGTCTTTGTTTTATTGTGATTTAAAATGATCATTTATGTTTTGCTTCTGATATCTTAGAAGACTCATTTTTACATGGTTGTGGTGGATAAATGCTGAGTAGCATCCAGATCAGGGGTCACCAACTCCGGTCCTCGAGGGCTACCGTCCAGAAGATTTTAGCGTTTTCCTGTTACAACACACCTGCTTAAAATCAATGGCTCATTAAGAAGCAGGTGCAGAAGATGAAAACAAATTATTAGAGAAGATCTTCATTTGAATCAGGTGTGATGTACCAGGAAAACACTAAAACCTTCTGGGTGGTAGCCCTCAAGGACCGGAGTTGGTGACCCCTGATCCAGATGATAGGAAGCATTTTTATCCACTTTGCTCTCCCTGCATCTCAGTAGAAGTGAAGGAACAGCCACTCAGACGACCCGGTTAGATCTGTGCAAATTAGATCTGCTGCTTTTAAATTACACGATGCGCTAATAGAAAAAAGATGATGAAGTGATGAAGGTTATCTCGTCACATTAATACATTGTTTCGTTGTTATAACTCAGCATCGTAACCATAACTCAGAAGCAGAAATGAGGGTTTGACTGAATGTCTTTAATGATTTAAATGAAATTCTAAATAGTTTACAGGCTAATGCATTTTGATTTGATGATTATTTACACTGTTACACAACATTATCAAGTTTTATCACAAATCTTGCATATTTTTAGCACCATAGAAACTGAATTGGTTACCGGATGTGTATAAAACTGTCAGTAATGATAGTTTTAGGTCTCAGTTCCACAAACTTTAAAGTCGTCCCAAATTACGTTCTATTAATCAACTTGATGTATGTTTATATGTATGTTTTATTTTAAAGATTAGTTATATTTAGTCAAAGTTTTATTTTTATCTTGAATTGGTTTTCAAAATCTCTGTTTCATGTTCTCCTCCAGCTCTGATCAGCTACATCAGGCCAGTGTTTGTGTTTCGATCAGACCAAGACTCACGAAGAAAAACCGTGGAGGAGATAAAGCGGAGGGCCCGATCAGGAGGGAAGTGGCCTCAGGTAAAACACTCACACAGAGGGGAAAGCAGCCCACAACACATGTTGATTTAAATAGTGCACAAGCAGAGCAGTGAGCTGCACACCTGCATCAATGCAGAAAAGGAAGTAGCAACTCATGAGTGTGTGTGTGTGTGTGTGTATGCATCCTCCTTCCTCCTTAAAATGTACTTTTCCGCTTCAGATCATGATATACCCTGAAGGGACGTGCACCAACAGGTCCGGTCTCATCTTATTCAAAGCTGGTATGTATTCTGTGCCCTTCCTGCTTTAGCCTGTTCATATAAGCAAACAGAGAGGAGCTCTTCCTAAGACTCCTCTCTGGATATCAGCTGCTGCTGTTGTTGTGTGTTCCTACGCTGCTTTAAAAGGGACACATCATGCAAAATCCACTTTTTTAGCCTGGTTTACAGATGTTGATAATCTGAAAGGCTGCTGGAATAAAAAAAAAGAAATGGAAAAGATACACTTGATTAATACTGTATTTCTTATTCTCAATGCTTGTTTGCATAATCCCAGGGATTAAAAATAAATGATATTAATTTTACAGTAAATATAAATGACTTTTTTACTTTAGTTTAAAGCAGCATTACATTCAGGCCCACTGAGAAATGTTGTTGCAGGCAACACACTAACAGAGCAGAGAAGGGCTTTGTTTGGGATTGTCTGATAGCAAACGTTGGGTGTGTCTGTGTCAATAGAAAGCCTGTGTATTTATTTAATTGAGTATGTCTCAACTTGTAAAGACATATCTGTAAATGAAGCCGACTGCTCTGCTTATTCTCCAGACATCAGGACACATTGAACTGATGTTGGCTCAGCCGCTCAGGAGAATCTGTGTTTTGCTTCAGGATGCTGAGGGCTCACTTGCACTCGTTTCTTTGAGAGCCTGTTTTTCAGCTCACATCCTGTGTGTGTGTGTGTGT
>JBAMIG010000018.1:4766282-4790987 GCA_037177335.1 Kiunga ballochi | reverse complement strand
GCAACGATGCTGCCACTTATCAGAGCAGGTTACAGGTCTCTGCTGTACATTTGTAGTAAAACTGTAAACTGCAGCTTGAGTTTCCTGTTCTCGGCTGACACCTGCTGTGGTCTTCGGCTACCATAGCCCACCTTCTTTTAGGTTGGAAGTATTGCGCAATCAGAGATGGGAGTTTACACACTGTAGGAGCCAATTGATGATTGCAATTCACCATTTATTGCCACTCTGCGTTGTTACCTGTTCAGGTGATGTGTACATGAGTTTATTTAAGGGGAATATGTCATAGGATTAGCATGTGTTTATGCCCAGAAGGGCAAAGGTTTTTGACCGCAAAGCTTGAAGTATCTCTACTTGGCATGAAATATCTGATCAATGCAAATACAGCAAGAATAAATTTGCAGTTGCAATGAAAGGAGACCAAGTGGACATTCAGTTTGTAGCTGTGCATGGAGAAGCGGCGTGTCAACCAACTTGTGGGTCAAACATCTCAGTAGCTTTGTATCAACTTAGCTCTTTTAACACACACCTTGTTTGGAACCAGTGGTTATTTAGGTTATCATTTAATTTTTTTCACACATATTGACCTGCATATTCTCCTCTGGCTTTTTAAGTCCAGAAAACTGCTGTTTACTAAAAGTTTTTTCAGACCATTCTTTATAAACCTAAGATATGGCTTTGGGTGACACATCCAGTGAATCAGCAGTCTGAATTTCTCAGACCAGTCAGACCTTCTTACATTCAAAATATGTTAAATCCTTTTTTATCCCCATTCTCTGACTCAGTTTGAACTTTTGATTAATTAGATAAATGTGTTAATAAACAGTTGAATAGATGCACAATTGACTGACTGTACATTTATCAATTCTGGTTTGTCTAAATGTAGGACTTTATTGGTGTCCAGTTTCTCTTTATTCTTTCCCTGTTTGGTCAGATTTGACTATTTTAACATCATCCTGTTGGAAACAACCACAGTAGCAAACATGAGTAACAGCCTTGCAAGATGGCTCTCATCATCATCTTCTCTGCACGTCTCAGCTCAGTTTATCAGTTTGTTCTGCTTTTTTGTTGAAAATCTGTAAGGAACCAGAAAGCAATCCAGCTTTTGTCTCTGTTATAAATATGTTTATTTAAAACATTGACTCTAACAAGCCTCTTCTTTCCTGTGGTTCAAAGGGGCCTTCATACCAGGACTCCCAGTGCAGCCAGTGATACTGCGGTACCCAAATAAGCTGGTAAATCTCTTGCCTATTCTGTCTTCTTCTGGTGTCACTTTCTTTAAACCTTTATCTTGCTATTCCACACCTGTAATCATACAAACACCATGTACTTCCAGCCCTGCTGTAGATGTAGCACTCGAACCAAGTAATGTAAAGTCTTTTTGCATCTTCCTCTGTGCAGGAAAGGAGCCGTACATACTCACACACCTGTGTTGTAATGATTTCAATCCCTTTAGGGTGTGTTTTCCTCTTGTGATGAATGACTTCATGTTCTATTGGGGATGATATTTCATCCCCTTCACACGCAAACCTGCACACACAGGTGTCATGTCTCCCCCTCAGCACCTTACCTCACTCCCATGAATTATGCATTTCTTATTATGTAGTTTTATCTAGTTTTCCTCACTCATTTCCCTAGAAAATCCCTCTTCCTGTTTCTCTCTGTACTCAAAATAGTTGCTGCTTACTTCAATGACAATGTGATGATGGCTCATTGAGGAGAATAGATCAGGACTTCACTCAGCTGATATTAGGAGATTTAAAGTAGATAATAAGAATTTTCAGTTCATAAAAGCTTTAAGTTTCCGCATCACGGATATAACAGGGTGATTAAAGCTCCACCTGGAAGTTGTTTTAAGGCTCCTTTCCTCCAGTTCACCTATTTTAAACTCAGGAATCAGGGGCTAAATAGTCTCCATGTGTGAGATATTTTACTTTGAAAAGCAGCCCTTTGAAATAAAGGTGAAGCTTTGGAGTGTATATTTCTAATGAAGCCAGCATTACCCACAGTCCTGCTGGAATAGATGTTACCCATTAACCTTTCTTTATCACTACGAGGGTCACATAAAGGCATCCAAAGCTTTAACATGTAAGAGGAGCAGATTCTGATTTGATGAAGCTGAAGCACATTTGTTGGTTGAAGTGATTCAAATGAGATAAAACTTTATTATTCGTTTCACTGAGACAGAAATTTGTTATGAGGTAAAAGTGTGGTTGCCGAGGAGACATGATTTTTTGTAAGCGTTTTTCTGGGCGAGTGGGACTTTGTTTTGGTCCTGATGGGACTAACTGAAAGTGTGAATGTAGGGGGTGAGATGGGTCTGCAGTGATCTGGATGACTTTTCCGAGCACTGCTCTCACATACAGGACTGAACCTGTAAGCTTACTGCCTTGTTTAATGATTGGAGGAAGTCGTATCAGGAAGTGATGTTGAAAGTGAGACTAGATTCACTGAGCGATTTATAAAAAGCTGTTAAAATGTCAGTGTCCACATAAAAACACCTGAGTTTCCTCTGCAGGTAAGCCTCTTCTGTGATTAGTGAAGGACAGACAGTCGTCTGTCTGTTCCTCATCCTGCTATACCGATTAAGAAGCTTCAAACTTGGCATCTTTGATTGTCCAATAAAGGAAAGCTGTTTTACTCAGAACTGTCTTCTACTCTGTTTCATAGACTGAGAGGAAAACACGCAGAGCTTAAATAAGTTTGAGCTCTTTTAGGAGAACTTATGGAGCTTAAAGCACCTCTCATCCAGATAAATGATGCTCATTAAATGATAAAGCATTGTCTGTTTGCTTCCTCCAAATACTGGAATCTGTAATGTAAAACAGTAGAACTTTGTACCTATACCCCATCGTTTACGTCCAGTAATCTATTAGCAGCATCCACTCCTGATCAGTGTTCCAGCTTTTAGTATGTTAGGAGGGATTTTCTCATTAATCTCATATTCATTTTGTTTTTTATTGTCTCTTATTGTTTTATGTGAATGTATCGTTTATATAAATCTCATTAATAAATAATCTCAGAATCATTTTTTAAATGAAGATAAATAAAATCTGAGTGACTGGCTCATGTTAGTTTTTAGAAGATATTGCAGAGAGTTGAGTTGAGTGTCCTTTGTCCTGTCCTTTAGTCCAACATATGACTGAAAACTGAATGGCCCCTTGGAGGCAAATAAAGTTTTCTGAATTTGAATCAGAACGTGATTAATGTACATTATAGGAGACGCTGTTAACTGGTTACAGTTTTTATCACAGCTTACAAATGAAACTAATGACCATTCACAGCTATGGCTGAAACGGGTCCATTGTTTCTGTGATGCTTCAGCAGAAGGAGCCTTTCTGACAGCATGTATGTGAAATGATGAACGGTGAATGTGTAAAAGTGAGGTTTGGGATTAGAAGCAGACATCACAAAGAGGGGTTAAAGCTAATTCATTATGTTGACGGAATAAGCGCGTGATGCGTTTCTGTCTCTTCCATCTCTGCAGGACACTATTACATGGACATGGCGCGGTCCTGGAGCGTGAGTGTCCTTTCAAACGTTAGCATATGATGCACATGCACACATGTACAGCACCAGCCCATCTAAATGTGAATTTATCTGCTTTTCATCAAAGAGCTTGATGCTGTCAGGAAACCTAAGCGCAGAAATAAGTCGTATAGAAAATCTTTCCCATTCTTAAAATCTTCTCTCCTCCAGGTTTAAGATTGTTTGGCTTACTTTGTGCCAACCTCATAACTCCATGGAGATCGAGGTGAGTGGCCTAGTTTATGAGAATTAAGCTATGTAGTTTTCCTAAAACCATAATGTATTATGGTTTAGTAGCTGACAGGACAGCTAACTTACTCTCTATCTCCTCAGTACTTACCTGTATACACGCCTTCAGAGGAGGAAAAAGAAAATCCCTCTCTGTTTGCCAATAATGTCAGAAAGCTAATGGCTAAGTACGTTTTTGTTCTGCTCTGCTTGCACACGTTTCATCGATGAGCTTTAATCCACTCCTCTTCTGTTTGGATGTGCATAAACAACCTGTTCCCGTTTTTCCTGGAAGGGCTCTGGAGCTGCCACTCACAGACCTGTCCTTCGATGATCGGGACCTCATCCTGTCACACGGTCCGCTGGCTATTCGCGACTGCAGCCGCCTGCTGCAGCTCAACCAGCTCCTGTCCCGTTTGGGGTGAGTGGACCCAGACTGGATTAACTGGTTTAACGGGGCTGATTCAAGGTGTGTGTACACTGTCATCTGGTGGCAAAAGAGCAGAAACTCACTCAGGAGCCATTCTCTAAAACATGATTACACAGCACATTATCTTCTTGTACATCTAGATAGCATGGCTTAGGTTTAACATGTAGTTCTAGTTTGTACAACATTTCTGCCACTCAGAAACAAAAAAACTCAAACTGAGGAATTCATTCAGTTTAGGTTTGTGTTTATGCACAGTAACCAACATTTCATTGCTACTTATAGTATTTATCGATGTCCTTTGCTCTAAACTGATGTTGGAGAGATTTTACTGGGTTTTTGGTAACTAATGTCTGTAAACCCTTCAGGTGTTTGTATCGGGTTATGTTCCCCCAATGAGGCAACCAGTAATACCTACTGTGTGTGTGTGTGTGTAGTGGGGTTGGAATATTTTAGCAGGAAATGTATGGAAATTATTTTAAAGAATATTGTTTTTTTACAGCCTTAAAAATGTGAAATGAATGAAAACTGTTTATATGTTTAGGTTAAAAGCAGGAAGTACAGAGAAGCTGCTTGAGGAGCTGGCCAGGAGAGCCAGGAAGCTGCAGGGAGACAGACTGGGTTTGGGGGATTTCTCCCAGTTCCTGGATTTACCAGAGACGGACACACTGAAACAAGTCCACAGCCTCTTTGATCCGGTAAACACAACACGGACCATAAACAAGCCTTTTATTTAGTAAATAATGCAGAATGGAAAATCTAAGATAATGATTAGCATTGAAGGAAATTCGGTCTGTTTGGTTTTTATGGGTCACAGTGATCTGCTTTACAAACCTTTTCTCGAATAAATGGTTAGGAATGAGTCTGACTTGTCATTCTTCTTGTAACACAAGTGGAACTGATTAAAAAGCAGTAAAAACATTATTATATATTTACACAGAATGTAATTTCTGATGGATTAATGGAAAAATAAACTAACCTGAATGGACTACATGTACTGTAAAGCAATAGATCTCAAACATTTGAAGCTGTGACTCCCATGATAAATCGTGCTGCATTTTCCTGCAGTCATGTGTTCATACCCTCCCATTAGATAAGGAAGAAAACAGCTGCGAGTGAAATAAGCTGAAATTAATAAAAATAATGAATGAAAATCCAGACATTATGTTTTAATTGTGGTTCAACTGAAAGGCGGTGAACTAATATAGAAATCAGTGTTAAACTGCTGTCAGGTGTTTTCTGCACCTGTCCCACTGCTCATCAGGTACACACACTTATTTATCTGGGACTGCTTTTATTTGATTTTTATTTCTTTCAACTCAATTAAAAAATATTTCACAAAGTTAAAATTCAAGTTTAAAAGAAAAAAAAACTTTTTTCAGTCTTTCAGTTTTTAGTGAAATTTAGCCTTTTATTAAATGGAGGGAATGAACAAAGTGTAAATACAACAAATCAGATGAGGTTTTAGCTTATCAGCTGTGAAAATAATATTTATTTAATAAAGTACTGTCTGAACTAATTACCAGTATTTTAACTGTAGGTCCATCACTTTGCACTATGGGGGCATTTTTCGACCAAACTGGTTCCCGTGCTGGTTCTGTGTTTATGCTAGAGCCAGAACTTCGCCGGTTCTACTCCAGTTCTTCCAAAGAACCAGTTCTGTTTTCAACCAAAAGAGCCTGGTTGGGTCTGCGTCATTATATAATCTAAATCATGTTTACGTGCGTAATATTAAACATCACAGCCTCTTTCTATCGCATATGAGTAACTCTATAACAGCAACACTTTACAGACTCTGTGGTGTTGAAGTTCTGAGTTTTCATCACCAGTTCACTATGGAGAGGAGGAATAACTCACGGCGCCGGTTGTTTATATCACCAGCTGTGACCAGGATCCCCTTTAGGATATCTTGTTACCGCTGCGTTCCAGCTTCCTCTTCGGATCTTTGAAAACTATTTAAGCTTTTGTCACTTGTTGATCAGCTGATTGAGACGCTGTTTGTAGCTCCGGATGTCTCTCCCTGCAGCTGCTAACAGATTTTGTGCAATTTGTCTCTTTTAATTTACTTTGAATTTCCACTGGCGACCATAAAGCCAGAACACACCGAGCCTCTTCCTGAGACGTGTTCTACTGGTCCTTAGAGTCCATTTCTTTGCTTTTATTAAGGTGTGGGTTCATGTTTCAGCACTATTATCATGGACAGGTAGCCCCGCCTAAGGGCCATGATCAGATGGTACCAGTAAGAACAAAACAGACAAAACTTTGCAGATGTGCAGCACATAACGCATAACGATGGTTTTAATTATCAATCATTTACCATTTAAAATAAATATTGATCTGAGTGTAATTTGTACCTTTTAAGCAGGAAATCACAGTTAAATGGTGACTTTTTCCTGCAAACTGGGATTTCTTCTTCTGCTGCTTTTTCTCACTGAGATTGTTGTGACCTCGGCAGGGAGATGGACGGATCGACGTCAGACACTTTGTTGTCGCCCTGTCTACAACACATCGACCCTCTAAACCAATGGAGACCCTAAAACTGGGCTTCGAGGTGAGCCGTCATCCCATCATAAGTAGTAGGTAGACTCACCTCCATGTGGCTAAAATGCTGCGTTGCTAAACAGATGTATGAAAGTGAGGAGAACGGAGACATCCGGGAAGAGGAGCTGGTCATCATCCTGGAAATAATGTTGGGAGTGAAGAAAGTGGAGCTGGCAGATCTGCTTGAAGCATCTCAAACAGAGAGGATCTCTTATAGTAAGACACTGTTTGTGTTTATTTATGGCACAATTTATAGCACTATGATACATCTGAGACCATGTAAGAGATGATTGACAGCATCTGTCAGCACGTCTTCCACTTCATCTGTGCTGTCACAACCACTTTTGATTATTTCTTGGCTTTACTGGAGAAGATAAACGCCATCTGGTGAAGATTTTATGTGCACCATCTGCTTTTTCTAGAAACTGTCAAAAGCTCTTTTTGTTCTGTGTTTGTTTTACCCTGTTATTTCTCAGCTGTCCTATAAATCCATTTCTCTTTTACATGAAACAGTCCAGCAGATTTCTCATCTTAACGTCATAAATGCAACATGCAGACAGATGGAGCTTCTATGGACATATCTGTAATGATCCAAAATGATTAATTATTCTCATTTCTCTTAATAAAAGCTTATCTTAGAGACGTTAGTGCAAATGTTAGTGTGCTTCAAACTCAAGAGGAATTTCTTCACTATAAAATGACTTGACACAATTGTTTTAGTTTTTTTTTATATCTGTTTATTTCTTACATCTTGTTTCAGACAAGCTTCAGCTTCTCATGCAGCAGCATCCACACTTTGCCCTGGATGGCCGTCATTTAAAAGATCATCCACACAAATCCGGCAGCAGTCGACCGGGGAGCTGCAACGGCCACAGCCATGACAAAGATAGCTAAACGCCAGACTGTTTATCCTATCTGCCTGCCACCTCTGTGCCTTTTAAGCGCAGGTAAACACAGCAAAGCTGTTAGATGGGATAAAAACCTCCACTCTCCTTTCATCGTTTTTCTGTTTTTTTCATTTAAATATCTTTATTTTAGTTCCCAGTTTGGTATTAAAAGGCACACATTTCTACTTCCTGCAAACATACCATTTGTTTTAATCTTCTTGTGTTTGAAGCTGAGTTCATTGTTGCAGTTGAGTTATTTTTATTAAAGGTTGTTTCACGCTAATCTAAGGACTTTTCCAGTTTCTGTAACTAATTTTTATAATGAAAAAAAAAAACGGATACTGTTATGTAATAACGATATGACACCAGGTGTGAAACATGAAATGTTCTATGCAGAGGAAAACTAAGCTGTGTTCAGCGATGAGTGGCTCAGAGCACGTCTCCGGGTTCAGGACAACGGTGGAAATAAACTCGGTGTTTCTCACAGATTCTTATGCTAAAACTCTGCTTGTCCTTTTAGAAGTGTATCTAATGTAAGTTTATCATTTAGAGAATTCATCAGCCATGTATTTGTTTTGGTCCGTCAGGACTACTGCATGTTCCACAGAGGACTTTACCAGATTGGACACCAGCAGCATTCCTGTTTCTTCATTATCTCCCAAATAAAAACAGCGGATGGATCCCAAACATCAGAGCTCAGGTGGATCAGATGCTTTTATGCTCAGAAAGCTCTTATAAAGTCTGACTTTCTACATCCACTGTTAGAAAAACATCGGTGCCTTTTTTATGTTTGACAAATAAACATTGTTTTCATTTACTTTAAGGTTATTTATGTTTTATGATTAATTTCATTTAATGGAAATGACTCATTTGGCAACCTTTTGGCCTTTCTGGATCAGAGGAGCGATTGTCTTCACTTTTATTTCCCTGCTGGTTCATGCTGGACTCTGCATCGTTTCTCTTATATTCCATTGTCTTTGATATGAACTCAGAAATCAGTTTCATTTATTGTACAATACTACTGTATACTACTAATGGTACTACTACTAAATACTGTCAGTTTAGTCTTTTTGTTCTGTTTCTATCCACTAGATGGAGCTTTGTTTCCATGCATTTTCCTCCACATGGCCTTCCTGTCAGAAACCTTTTATTATTTATAAATCTACTGCTGGATTTAGATGTTTTCATATTTCAGCATTATTCTTTTAATTGACATTATAATTGATGATCAATTCTTTGCAATTCTTCGACTCATACAGTAGATGAGCAGGTTCAATCTCATCCTCCTGTTGCTTTCATAATGACCCTTCTCTTCACAGTCCAGATGGTGGTGCTAACTCCCTATGCTAACCACACCAGAGCTCCATGCACCACTGCCCACCTGATGGACAGGAAAAGCATTACCTCATCCCTTCCTTTCATTCCTTCAGGTAAAAATAGACAGATTAAGCCTGGGCTTTGATGAGAGAAACCTACGGAGGAGGTGTGGAAGCAGGGAGAGGGGGATAGCGATGGAGGAGAGAGACTAAATGGATCGTTCTGCTCCAAATCCAATTCCTAATAGCTGGAGGGAGGGGGGGATGGAGGAGGGAAGGAGGAGGCTGAAGAAAACAGTCGAAGAAAGAGGAGAGAGGGAGAGTGGAGATATCACGTCTAACAATTAAGACCTGCCTTCAGGGTCTGAAGAAGAGGCTTTGTGGAGAACATATAAATTGCTCATTGAGCAGAGCCTGTCTGCAGCATCCCTCAGATACTCCTGCCTCAAAGGAGACAGGCAGCCTGCAGCCTACTGTACCACACCATGCAGGAGAGTTCGGATCTGTTCGCTGCAAGGAGACCCGTCCGTTATCTCAGCCAAGAAAAGTCCAGATCCAAAAAAACATCACAGCCCATCTCCCTGGAGGACCCTGGTTCACAACCCCACAAAGATCCAGCTACCTTTCCCAACACAGATCTGGGATTTCTGCTGTTCGCTTCTTAACAGAATCACTAAAATAAACATTTTTAATACCAGAGGTGGCTTGTAAACCTACTCAGAGGGGAAATGTTGCTGATCTGCATTTAAATAGAAGATATTTTTAATTCATGTGTTTAGTCTCATTGCTCATGTTTAGATTTATACATGAATCTCTCGAGCCATTTCTTTTCTCTGAGTCAAGTTGTGCATTAAAACATTCTGAATTAATGTTGAGAACAGGTCTGTGACAATAAAATCCGTCTAGATGAGGAAGAGTGGGAAAAAGAGACACGGATGAAACAAGAGTCAGAATCAAACTGACTTTTACTCGCTGGAGCAGGTTAAAAAAAGAGACGGGAAGCAATGCGGAGACTGAATTAGCCAACGTCTGGGTGCACCGTGAGAAAACCTGCTTAAGTTCAGCACTGGCACTTTAAAAGAACAACTTTTATTATTGTCCATTTGTCCATGTCTCCCATGCTAAAGGACAAATACAAGTGATTTCTAAACAGGAACAAATCTAAAAGAATGAAAGTGAATCAGTTATTCCACATTCATACAGCTGGGAGAGGCAGCGTTGATGCTCTGCATGTGAAAATCCTTTAAAAGCCCCATCCTTGTCCTATGGTCCAACAAAAAGTAGGATAATCTCCTCTTCAGCTGTCAAATTCAGTCTTTTCAACTATGTTGAACCAGTAAGCGCAGCTACATTTTGGCTTTGATTTCACTGTTGAATTCCTCCTCAGTTGGCATTATTTAAATATTCTGCATCTCAGTGGGTTTTAGCTGTGACCTGATTCTGCTCAACTATTCACTGCTGAAGTGAAATATATTTTTGGGGGAGTGATTGATGACACATCTGAGCAAACATGTCAGTCTCCACTGCCACGCCGCTTCATGTCGCGCCTTCGCTGTGTTTTCCAGCCCCTCCGGCTTCACTGATGAAGTAACAGATGAAATCGTCACCAGCTAAATTCTCTCTCTCTGCTTTGGAAGTCACAAATTATGACACAATGACTTATTTATCTCCTGCCTGTGGCTTACTGTACATAAAGTCAGAATTATTCAGTGATCGTTTGTTGTTTCTGATTTCTGACTTCACTTTTTGATCTTTCATCCCTTCCTCTTCCAAGCCCGTGTTTAGTTACTGCCTCGTTTTTCACCCGTTTGCCTCTCAGAACGGCTGTTTTGATCTATACTGCTGCTCAAACTCATAAATCTTTTGGTTTTAGAGTACCCCATAGGTTATCCATGAGGTGAAGATCAGGGAATATTGTTTGCTCTCCTTTGATTCCCATAGCAACCAGAGGCAGCGGCGCTCTGTGCAGCATTGTCCAACACAGACATACAGCTTTGGTAACTCTTTATTATACTATTGCATGAGAGGGGAGGGTGATATAGGAGGTCTGCATACCTTGCAGAGGTCATCTTGACACCCAGGAGGATCCTAAAGGGAGCCACAATCACATATCCCAGCATTCCAGCTCAGACTGTAATTCTGCCACTTCTTTATGTGGGACATCCATCTGGACCGTCCAGCAGAGGGTGGCCGTCTATGGACAAAGTGGTACTTCTGAGCCTTCTGCTAACATCTCTCTCTGTGACCTTTGCTGAGTGTTTGAAGTGCAGGTCTCTGCACAGCTGCCAGCCTCTGGATGATCCAGAGATCCCGCATCGTGTAATATTCTCTCCTCAGAAGTGCTTTTTGGTTGTCAGACATTTCTTTATGGAGTCAGAGAAGCGTCTGGCCAACAGAAATGTAAGCTTTTATGCAGGTAAGTCATTCATGGGCAAAATGTGTGAACGTAGCATTCATGTGATTATAGATGAATGGGCTCTCAGATGTGCTGATTCTTCCTGAATAAGCCTTCATCTCGATGAAGAAGCAACTTTCCTTCCAGCTTTGCATCTCCATGATGCTGTTCTGACCTGTGGCACACCTGCCTTCTCCACAAAGACCTGACCCAAACACTTACCAGCACCATGACAAGCTAATATCAAACTATTTCCTTGTTTAGAGTCCTTGACAGTAAAAACTATGATAAATGGTCAAAGTTTTGAAGAAATGAGCCACTGTTGGCTGTATTAAACCTCTGATGTTATTTTTTAACCACTGATTTATTGAGTTACCTTAAAACAAATTGCAGAGATGAAAAGATCCTCACTCTTCACATTGGTAGCAGTTATCCTGCTCTGATTTGTGAATGAAACCGAAGACGTGCGATTTGCATCGACATAAAAAGGACATCTGATTGTAACGCGATGATAAAATAGGAGTTTTTAGTGGAATTGTATTAATGACATTTAGTTTTAGAGAGTAGCAAACCTTCTCGGTACTTCAGGGGAAAGCTTGAGATGATTTTCATCAGTGTTTAATTCAGGTTGATGTGAATTTGTTCACCTGTTGAGTTTTATACGTGTCCTTTCTGGATCGGGTCCTGCTGGAAGCTTTACTTCCTGTTAAAGGAAGATTTCCCCAGTGGCCCTCGTGCATTCCCAGGACGGGGGGATTGAATCAGGAGGATTCAGTGCGATTCAGGTGTTTTCTTTAAGTGATTTTGATAGTTTCAAATAGCTCGTTTCTTCTTTTCTTCCTCCTCTCTTTAAATGTTTTCCCTGCTGCAGAAACTGCTGACGCTAACGAGGCATAAAGATTTCATCTTTAATGTTTGTATCTGATAAAAATAAAATACAATGAAATTCATTCATAGGTACAGAATTAAAAGAAACCCTTTAGTTTTATTAAATGTTTTTTATTTAAGTGTCCTGAGATGACTTTAATATGAATGTATGTTTTACAGATAAAAACATTTAGCTTTAGGTCTACTAAGAAGAATTGTTGATTTATTCACATAAATAAGAAAAAAAAGTCTAAATTTGTGTAAAACGGACTGCATTTTTACAGTCTGCATGTCTATTGTGGGAATATCATCATTTCTGTTGACTCCAATGTGTTTTTCATATCTTGTTCTACTGTAATACTTTATGTTTTTAGACCAAAGTGTTTAACAGGTTTTATGCAGTTACCAGCTGTTTCTGGACACTTTTGGGTAGGATGCATGATGTAGCTCTAGATCTACTGTTTCCCTGCAGAGATTTTACAACTCTTGGTGTTTGGACTCTGCAAACTGCACACTCTCCCCTTTTCTTTTTGCCGTTTGCTCCAAAATCAGAGCAACTCCAAATCCCTCTGAGTCGCTTTGCTATGTTTTTACGCTGCAATCTGCTCACTTTTAAGCATCCATCCTCTAAATTGTATCCAAAGGTACTTTTTTTTTCTTATACATCAAATGTCAGCAGCAAGAAACCAGAAAAGAAATCCTTTCTAAGAAAGAGGAACAGGAACCCTGCTGTTTGAATCATGGTTATTTAGCTACATCAAAATCACGCCAAGAGGCGAGCGCCATGGGCAATGCTGCTTTTTCACACAACTTTTCATCTTGGTTTCCATTACAGCTTCAATGATTGGATGTATTCTGAATTGGAAGGGGCTAAGCTGGCAGCATTGATGAGCTTGATAAGATGGTTGGAAATTTGTAGAAATGGCCTTGTTGACAAGCAGCTGTGAAAGCTTTTCAGCTCGCAGCCATTTAAAGAGGTATGCACGTTAAAAGCTGCAGAAAATGTTCACGCACACACGTCTGCTCTCAGAGTGCAACATATTGATGGTTGATGGCTTGCACTCATAGAATATTGCCATATCCTTTATGTTTTTCTCCTGGGTTGCTTGTATGAGGCATAGAAAAATGCATTTGATCAAGGGACCCTTGCCATAAAAGACACACTGTGCTGCATGAAGTCCATTAGTCTCTGAGACAAGCGGAGAGAAAACACTTGGGTTTGGAGATAGAAAGATGTAAAGGGAGCGAGGCTGGATGCTGAAAGGTTCAAGGCGAGTACTAAGAAAATGAATGGGAACTTGGCTGATGTGATTGTCAGGGAGCAAAAGGGATGTGGAGCCCGTGAGGTAGAACAGGCTGTCAGAAGCATCAGAGAGCTGGATGAGCTCTCTGTGGAGTAGAAAACACAAGCACAAGGACAATTACAGAGATGACAGATGTTAGAAATGAAGATGTGACAGGATACAAACACCCTTAGTGAGACTGTTTCACGGCGTACCTTCATGTTTTCATCCACCACGGATCCAATATGACTGTCAGAGAGCGTGTGCACGTCTCGTGCAGCTTTAGCTCCTATGACTTATTGTAAAGTAGTGAAAGCAAGTCAGATACGTCTTCAGCATGACGTTTACTAACGAGTGAGCGTGACAAGCAGAGACTGGAGAGAAAAACAACCCAGTGAAGGAAGGCGCTGCATTTTCTTCAGCTCACCTTGAGAGAAAGGCATCTGCAAAGGGGGCCACTGTACATTAGTAAGATTTGATTTATTGGTGTTTTTTTTTATTTAGTTTATTCTTTCAAACTTTAATTGACGAAAATAATTGAATAAACAAATGATATTCATTTTTAATATATATATATATATTTAAAAAATGCATATTTATTGTTAAAGTCTTTAAAGATTTCCTCCTTTGAAAATAGATTTTTTTTTCCTTTTTTATCTTCTTAATATGTTCAAGTCTTTTTTTATTTATTAAGTCGCTTAGAGGTAATGTAGAACCACACTTTTTACACATGTATATATCAGGAATGTACTTAATAAATAATTGGATGGTTAAATTATTTAATTTAAAATATTTCATTTGTTTGAACCCATTTAAAGCCTAACCCATGACAATACAATGAGAAAAGTACATTTCTTTTTTAAATAAGTCTTTATTTGGGTCCTTAACATGTAACAATAACAGTTAAACTTTAATATGGTGTATATACAATCTATTACGAAACAGCTAAATTACAGTGTAATGAATTATAAGATAGTTTGACATTACTTTAAAATTGCAACACTTTGGTAAAGCTTCTGAGCTCCACGTCTCAAAGCTGCAACATTAACTTGCTGCTTTCACAGTGAGACTTCAGTAATGATGTAATACCATATGTAGTGTTACACCAGCCAGAGGGGGAAACTGCACATGTGATTTAATATCTTAGCTATAATTTGCTGCTAATGCATATTCATTTCTACTTCAGTGGGATTTTCCATTCGCTGGTAAAGAGGCGGACCTGAACATGCCTTTCAACACCATTTATCTGCGAGCGCTTCCTGATGAACGGCCTTTAATGAAAGGCACTGCTTTTTAAACACCTCAAATAAATGCTGCACTTAAAAAACTCTGATGCTCTGGGTTTTATTGGAAAGCTGTCATTTTAACCGTGTGTTTGTTGGACACTCCTGGGGAAAGGTAGCCGTGAAAAAGAGACCAGGACATGAAGGAGGGAGTGAGAGACATTATCCAAACGACCCAAGCATCTAACAGCCTGTTATGACTTGTTTACTTAATCTGAACCAAATGCAGAAGCAGCATGTCAAAAACTAAGTACACATCATGATTCAACAGATGGGAGAATGACCTTTTTAGCAGCGATAACTTGAAGTAACCGTTTCTGTATGGCATTTTCAGCACCGATCTGTTAAGGTCCGGCTGCATGATTTGTGTCAGGATGAGGGCTGGACTCATTCCAACACTCTTCTTCAGACACTCTGCTGCGGCTTTGTTGGTATCTTAGAATCATTATCCCAGTGCACATCCCAGGTTTTATCAGACAGATGGCTTCACATTTCACTCAGAATACTTTGGTGTACAGAAAAGGTCATGATTGGCTGTAAGACGTTCGGGTCCCGGGGCTACAAAGCAAGCACAAATCATCAAACCCCCACCGCCATGCTTAACATTTGCTATAAAGTGTTTGTGGGGATCTGTTGTTTTTATTAAATATGCTGCTGCACATTATGATCAAACATTTCCACTTAGGTTTGCTCTGTTCAGAGGACAGTTTTTCATATGTATTTTGTAAAACCTAAACTGTGCTGTCATGGATTTCTCAGGGAGAACATACTATTGCTTGGCACCCTCTGCAAGCAAGCTCCATATGTTAATACATCAGGTTATTTTCTATAGCAGCTGAATCCAGGTCCAGCTTGTGGAGCCTGTCCAAACTGCAACAGCTGTATGAGGTCTGGGCTGTCCATCACAGAACCAACAACAACAACAACCATGCACGCTCACTACTTAGATTAATTTAGAAATAGCGGATGTGCAGTCACGTGATTGGCATTATTGAAGTTGCCTTTTTTATTGGCAAACGTCCAGTAATAACCACTGCGTGTCTAAATGGACTCATATAGCGATTTTCCAGTTTTATCGACCACTAGCTCAGGATAAAGTATAAACACACTCACACAGCAAGTATCTGTGGAAGGTATCTTATCTAATTATGTCTCAAATAAGAAACTCATGATTAGGGTTAGGACTCTTATTATCATTTTAAGAGATAAAGCAGGAGGCAAGGAAGTGATATAAGAAGCAACCTTTATTTGCGACAGAGTTCATAGGGCAGCCTGTCTCAGACCTGTAAAAGTGGGGTCAGCAGTGTCAGGTAGGAAACAAGGGTTGATGCCGGTCACTTGCTTCCTCTCGTGCACCTCAAACCGTACGGGGAACCATAAGGCAAAAACTAGCACCACCTCTGGCACTGCAAAGCACTACAAACGAGGATCGTCCTGCACAAATCACAGCAAGCTACCCACTACAGTCAGTCAGGGAACGTAGTTTTTCCAATCTGAACTTCAAACTTTATTTATAAAGCCCTTTTCATGCCACAGGCAACTCAAAGTGCTTAACATTATAAAATCCATTGATTAATAACACCCCGACATGAAGGCAGCCCGAGGACCCCCATGAGGAGAACACTGGAGAATAAACTAAATTACATTCCCTTAATAAGAACAAATATGAGCACAAAATAATCAAATATATATAGCCTACATAACTTCATAAAAATGTTTAAAAATATGTTAAATAAATAAATAGTTAAGCAAAATTAAATGACTCTTAAACCAATAAGACAATGTATTCAGATACAATGAATTCAGCTAAAAGCTAAGCTAAGCTTTTCTCCAGCATTTTAGACCAATTTTGTTATGTAATAAGACTTTCCAACATTTCACACATTGTATAAATGGTAGCTAGTAAATTCAAATGCTTTTAATTATTTTCATCATGTCCGAATGCAACATAATAAATATCAGTATCTGAGATGATCCTTTGGTATTTTTACATAAAATGTTATATTTTAAATCATATTAAACCAACCAAACAGCGTCCCTGCCCAACCTTCACCCTACTTTTTTAAACATCTTTCCATTTCTTCTTGTTTTACTCCATTAAAAACATCCATAACTTGCTTGACGTGACATCATGAGTCAAATAAAATGAGTTTCATCATATACCTGAGAAAAGGAATAATGTATTTTTCCATATTGCTCATTTCTATTGACGAGTCTTCGCACCACGCTCGCCCATTTTAATGTTTCTTTATTTTATCCACTTTTTTTGACACAACATCCCTGTGAATGTCTTCTATCTCAGTTATTGAATATATGAATGGGCTTTGTAAGGCAGATCAGAAAGCAAAATGCAGGTCTCATTTATCAATTCCAGTTAACAGAGTCAATTCTCCATCGCGCTGTAAAATGGACAGGGTGTCATTTTGCCTGCAGCTGGCTGTCAGCAAGTGTGCGGTTCAATGTGTGAATGCCAAAGCCTCCATTCTGCCTTCAGCACCAGTCCTTTTCACTGCAGCCATAATTACCACTGTCTGAGGGTAACCAACAGTGGCGGATCTCATTATGCCATGATATGGGTCGCGTCTGCATATATAGCCACACATATACTGCCTATTTACATATGAATGTTTCCAGTTATGCTCACACAACCTGCAAGCGGGAACACACTCATCTCACCCACCCACACACACGTAGGAAAACCCAGCATTTACATATAAAAGCATTAATGTGCGACTCACATGTTACATAGCATAAACACAGCAGCCCTATTCAAACATGCACCTCACACATATTGGCTACTCATAAATTTAGACACTTCCGTCAGAAGGCCCTCGCCAGCAGACAGGGATATGAACCCAATATAGCATCCCAGAGATAAGCCAGTGACTCTGGAAGCAGAACTAATATTATTTGCACGGTGTCGAACGTTTATCTGGCACCGCCTGCAAAGTGATGGTTCGGTGTCACTTTTGTTTAATAATGATGTGCCAATAGTAATATGCCTGCTGGCTGGAAACCTATTACAGTTCAAAAGATTATCCAAATACAATCTAATTTGGAATATTGCATTTTGACAGGCTGTGACTGGAGGAGGTGGGATGGTAATGCGATATTTTCTTTCCTTTTTAAAAATTTCCAATTAACATTTTTAATGCTCAACAAACCGATGGCGACTGCAAATATGCAGAGGTGTCTGCGTGCGCGCAATCTCCTGATGGGATTCAGACAAAGGAGACAGAGAAATAACTTTCACGCAAAGCAAACTTTTGATTAGCTCAGTGCTGTGTTTGGGCTCCTCTGGCAGCAGGGGGGTGTAGGGGGGATAGACAGAGAGAAAAAAGGCTGATCTTTAAATGCTGTGTAGGAGCAGAAACACTGTCAACCCCTTCAAACGCAGAAATCCTTATTAGTCATTCATTATTCTTATCAGAGATGACACAGGTACCTCCTATTGTCTCTAAGTGGGGTAATCTCACACGCACCCTTCTTTAAAATCAAATAAATTTAGCTTTTGCTGCTGATTGAGATGCACTGTTATGCTATGTAAATCTACATAAAAGGATTAAATTAGTTTGGGGTAACAGAAACAGAGTTTATTACACATTTGCACTTACACAACACCTTTTTCTTACGATGCCATAATTATTTAAAAATGCTTCTTACCACTTTATTGAGGTCTGTCTTTGCACAACTGCAGCCATGACTTTAGCTGCAATATTATCAGGTTCCTCTCTTAAATACTGAAGCGAGATAGATCAACACAGCAGATTAAACTGGGAGCAAAAAGAGGGCCATTAAAACTGAAATTAAAACCTGACCCAGATCAGCTCAAACTGCCATAAAGCATCCATATCTGAAGTTGAATGTATTCCTGAAGTTATACTGTGATGAAGTGTTTTAATTCACACGCTTGGTTTCTCCTTTAAGCCGTTTATTTCCTGCTTTCTTTGCATGAATGACTTCCGACACAGAAGCAGTGAGTTGTTGCTTCAATAGAGAGCAGATTTATGAGGCTTCGCTCCTCGTGGTGTTACGTTGTCTCTGCATTGTTCATGTGATCTTATTTTAAACCAAAGAAGGGGAACATCTGGTGTGCACACACACTGTTAATTCACACACAAGTTGCCAATTCACAAGCTTGATGCTGAGTTTCTGTTTTCACACCTGCAATAATAATAGTTTCAGACCGTTTAACCCTTTCGTCCCCGTTTTCTCCCCCTCTATTCGAGGACGTGCCAGTGAGTTACTCAGTAACAATAAATGAAGGAAAGTCTTGTCATGGTTAAATGATCTGAAGGGGAAACGGTCTCATATTCCTGGACATTTAATGTTTTCAATCACAGGTGAGTCTAGTGTAGCACCTGTAGTAAAATCTATGATATCATAAAGCTGGATAGTGTTACAATACATCCTGAGGAACAAGAAAACCTGCAAACATGTAGCTTATTTAACTGCTAGTTGTGTATATACACTCACCTGCCACTTTACTGAGCACACCTTGCTATTGGTTCGTTCTTTAATGTATTTTCTTGCCAGTGGTACTAAAAGCACTTCACATTGAATCTATTATTCATTCACAGCACATTCATGTTCGGTTGCTCTTCGGCGGCCTCCAAACATTTATATGCCAGCGATGCCGACACTGGAGGCAAGGAGGGTGAAGTGTTTTGCTCAAGGACACAACAACAGGTTGATTGTGATAAACCTGTCAATGATTAGACAACGTGCTGTACCACCTGGCTCCTTGGTCGGACTCCCTCTTGTCTTGGCTTAATTCTTTGTGACATGGATTGACCAAGGTGTTGGAAACGTTCCTCAGAGATTGCGCTCCGTATTGACATGACAGCATCACACATTTGCTGCTCATCCATGATGAGAATCTCATGTTCCACCACCTCCCAAAGCTCTTCTAATGGATTGAGCTCTGCTGTTGGAGTAAAGTGAGCTTCGTCATGTTTAAGAAACAGAATATTTGGATTTTTGCGACATGGTGCATCAGGCAGATGCACTAGAAATGCACTAATCATAAAAAACACTAACCTAAACTAGACAGGCAGGATGGAAACATGGTTCGATGTTTACATCTAATTATGGTTGGATTTAATGGGATATACATATATGACGTTATTGATCTGTTTAGGTAGGTTCCTTTAAGATCATGAGTGTAATATTACAGCTTATTACACCAGCCAGCATTTTTTATTCTGCTGTTGTCTGGTTGTGTGAAGTGTTGCCTCCGCTTCCTGTTCTTAGCTGACAGGAGTGGCACCTGGTGTTATCCTCACTGCCGCCTGCCTGCTTCAAGGTTGGACGTGCAGCACATTCAGAGACTGGATTCTGCAAAACTGGGCTGGAACCAGTGTTTTTTCTTTCTCAAACATTTTAAGATTTCTGTATTTGTTTCTTTTGGGAGAAAATCGGATCAAAGCAGTGCAACCAAGTCAACAGGAGCCATCGTTGTGCATGATTTAACCCAAAACACATCCCAACACACCCAGGTCAGATTATAGAACTAACTCCTCAAGTTCTTTGCAAACATTTTAATGAGTCATTCATTTCATTTTTAGACAGGGCAACCTGAAACCCATGCAGAGCATGAGGAAGAGTGAGCACTAAAGGATGCAAAATCAAAAATAAATAAATAAATAAATAAAATACAGCACAACAAATAGAAATACGTTCACATAATGAAACCAGAAAAGTTTGTGCAAAACGGAAACAGCAAGCCAAACTCGTGTCTCACAAGCCAGGAAGAAGAGCATCTTGCTCCTTTATTTCTTTGTCAGGTTGACGTGTGAAAAAAACGAGTGAAAAAACGTTGCTGTCTTGGAAACAAATCAAGAAAAACTAACCCAGAACTCCTTATAAAGGGAAGAAAATTGCCTAGCGGGTACCGTTAGTAGATACCAGAAACTCGCGGGTTTTCTCAGAAGTCTCGAGAGAATTAACATAAAGTCTCGCGAGAACCAAAGTAATTTTTACAAAAATGTTTTTTTTTTATTTTTTTATTGATAACTCACACCCAAGTGATTATGAACATTACAACAAACATGGCTGTGCTTTTACAATTGTAGCATTTGAAGTAAGGGAACAATTGTGAGTAACATAAAAATACATAAAAAAATAAAAAATGCAATTATGTGGTAAACCATTAAAAAAGGTAACAAGATTTCAGTCTGAGACAATTGAGTCCAAAGGAATATCATGTAAATAGGAATTCATAATTTAAGCTTTAGAATTTTTCATACAATTCAAAGATATTACATATAATTTAAGTTTATTTTTTAAAAAGATCACATTAGGGGAACATTTCTGAATTTTACATTTGTGTATAAAGAATTTGGCTAAACACAAAAAGAGATTAATACAGAGTTCATCTTTCTTGTATTTAATTGGCATCCCAAATATAATGGCGTCTCTATTTATAGTTATTGGTGATGAAGTAAAAGTACGATTTAACCAGTTTTGTAAATTGGACCAGAATGATTGTACTATAGCACAAAAGAAAAAAAGATAATTAGTGCTTTCAATATCTTTTTCACAAAATGTACAGACATTTTCTTGAATTTTAAATCGTAATTGAAGTAATTCTTTGGATGGATATATATCGCTCCTTATTTTGTAATGCGTCTCCTTTACTTTAGGAGAAACAGGAAAGGCCAGGTACATTGTTCTAAGTTTTGTAATCTCCTTTTTGTCAAATTTATGAATGTTATTTTTATTTTGGAATCCCAGAAACAAGTTGCTGGTAAAACATGTTCTGATATAATAATTTGTACATTTTTTGTCTGTGATTGAAGTACCTTGTATTGATGTGGTAGGTAATTGTATCCAACCAAACTAAATTCTCTCAAAGTTTTTAGAAAGAAAAATGAATTCTTTTGGGAGAGCATTTTGTAAACGTATTGCTTCATGATCTTACTAGCTGTTCTTATTTTCTTATTTGAGTTAATGTTTCCCTTCCCTTCTGACATATACCAGGCATTTTGGTCCCCATAGCTGATGCTGTCTGGATATTTTCTCTCTTTCAGACCATCCTCTGTAAAGCCGAGCTGCACATAAAAATCCCAACAGATCAGCAGTTTATGAAGTTGTCAGACTAGCCTGTTCAAAGCCTCTCAAATCCTCTTTCTTCCTCATTCTGTTCATCCTGTTTAAACTTCAGCAGGTTGTTTTGGCCATTTCAACAAACAACTGAGCAGATACACTTTATGCGGTGCATTTATTTATTTATGCAGATTTAGCTGTTTCTTTTCTTGTTTGCTTTGTTTTGGTCAGTGTTGGTGAATAAAAATCCCGAATCTGAAAATGATCATACTGAACATTAAAAAATGAAAACGTATCAAATCCTCAAAGGTGATTTTTATACTTTTGCTACATAAGGAAAAAAATGTAATCATTATATTTCCTTGAGAAAAAAAATTATAATAAAAGAAAATAATGATCAAATGAAAAACCACAAATAAGTGGATGTGTAGCAGGGAGAGAAAAGTCCAGAGAACCCTAAATGCACTGCTAATAATGTTGCATTAAATTGCAGCTCTCTGACATCTTGGATGAAAATTCACATCAAATAGCCGAGTATATTTATCACCTCTTAGACATGCCTGGAACTGTGACTTACTTTAGACGTAGCAAAATTCAGTCACCTGTTTACAGATTTACCATTTCCAAGATTACACTTCATTAAAAGCACCAGAAAGTACCAGAATTACCATCTGACATCATTACAGTTCACTAAAGTCCAAGAATTATTTTCGGTTTTATGCTTGGAAAGAGAGAACATGTTTAAATGATACCTCAGTGAGGTGTGATACCATAAGCAGCATATGAGCTTCCACTACAGAATGGTTACCCAGGTTGCATATTATACTGCTGCTTTACAAAAATAACATAACAATGAAATCACACGCAGCCCACCTTAGCACCTAAGAGGGAGTCACCCTGTGAAGAAGCAACATTAATGAGCTCAGTAGGTACTAATGACGATTTACAGTTACAAGCGTTCACTTAATAATTTATTAACTAAGAGTCTTATTGGAAAACACACACACTAATATATATATATATATATATATTCCCCCTTTCCCTTTCCAGGCTTTCTCTGTGATGTGAGAGGTTGGACTGATGAATCTGGGTGGTGGTCTGCCAAACACATCTTTTTAATCTTCAAAGCCTGGAACATCAGCTCAGCAGAGGCCAATTGGTTTCTTGGATCTGTATCTTCATCTTGCATGCATCTGATGAGTGTAATTCAGTCTAATTTACTTAATGCTGCTGGGATAACATGGAGACAGAAACATAGTTCTGGATACAGTACTTTATAAAACTGTACGCACTGCCTGCTTCCTGCTAACCTATGAATGGATTGAGCCTTTCATGGTGATTGATTGTTACATTTCACTTCACTGATAAGAATTCGTCCATCACAAATGCTTAGATTGAGTTGTGGTAGCAGAGGAAAATAGCCTCTTTTCATGTCATGATGTGTTTGGCATCTGTGTGGTCAACCATAACCGTTTCTTCAGGAGAATTTTGATGAGCTCATTGGCAGTGTGATTGCCTGCTGTTGCTACAGTTGTAATGGAGCTATGTGCATGTTTGGTTGCTTTAGAAGAAAATGTTCATTTTCGCCTGAAGGCATGATAGTAAGATTGTGTTTGCTGCTACATTCCTGTGTTTTTTTCCCCTCTTTATAGTCATGTGTGTGGCGATCTGAGCTGCATAAATGAAAATAACAGTAAAAAAAATGCATTTTCATTTTGCAGGTGTAAACAGAGGTACAGGATTTTATTACATGCTTTCTGGATGAATGTTAGTGGTGGGAAACCAAAATATTAAATGTGAGAACATTTTGATTGATTTCATATATGTGTCACTGTTTTACTAAATAGCACAAGCAGAGTTACTTTAAACTGTGGTTGTAAATAACACTGTGGGCAAAGCTAAACTGTTTTATAAATGATCAGATGTCTGGTAAATGTTTTAGTTTGCTGCTTCATACAACTGAAACAGCTACAGGATGGGTTGCTGTGAGTTTAGAGATACATTTCAGGTAATGTGTCCCATGTTTTGGTTTAGGACTGATTATTAACAGGAATCTAGTTATTTCAGCTCAGCAAATGAGGAAGGTGAAGGTGAAATGAGCAACAAATGAACGTTGTGGTTATGAGCGTGGTTATGAGCAATTCCCATGAGGATAAATTTCTTTGTGACGAAGATTCTTCAAACAAATTCTTCAAATGAAGATTTTTCAGGAGCAAACTTCAAACCGAGGGGTATGAAAAATTTCCCAGAATACCCTGCGATTCACGGCGATGGCTACTGCTGAGTCAAAAGGTTTACAAATGTTTTTCTCTAATTTTCTCTAATAAAAAGTTTTTTAAAATGATGAAAACCATTATTTTTTAAAGTTTAACGTTATTTCTATATGTAGCCTAACGGTCAATCTCTTAATAAAATTCACATGGAAAAAATGTCGCTAGTTCTACTATGAAGCATCTGTAATGTTAGCGTTAGCATTCTGGACATTAGCGGTGCTCCGTAGCGAGCCATGCTTATCTACTTTGGTAATGTTATTAATAAAACTTTTACAACTTTGCTGCTGGCCTTCTACATTGTGGCCGTCATGGGACACAACATTCACGTGAAAGCAAGTCACAAAATGGATGTAATGCTAACATTACCCCGTAACTGTAATGAAGAAATGTGTTTGTGACTTTAGTCATTGGTTGATGTATGAAATTAAAGTTGTAAACAAATTTGTGAACAAACTGATGTTGTGTTTGAGCATCTTAAAAAGATGCCAATAGATCACGCAAGAGAGATTATCACAGTTGGAGACGGCATGTTTTCTCCAGATTTGGGACTACAGCTTGTTGCTTCTACTTAGTGAAAACCAGCGGCGACTACTGATGACCAATGCGATCGTTGAAGGAGTGTCCCAATTCGTA